>JAFFZR010028140.1:0-14422 GCA_018397195.1 Lethrus apterus | reverse complement strand
TTACGTTTCTTAACAGTATAAGTTGCGAACATTTGCAAGTGGATTTTGATCGTTTTTACTTATACCGGTTTAGATTTTGATCGCTTTTCCAAAGGGTAACCTTATTTTACAGGCTTATTTTACGGACTGTGATCACTTTTTCGAGGTTTTAACAATGCAGATATATAGCTTTGAAGGTTTATTACAAGATGGGATCAAAATCTCTATTTGTCGAAAAATGTGACTTTGATCGTTATTCCCGTGTACCCTTCAATTGTTATAGGTATGTCATCTTAAACATGACGAAAACTTTTTTTTGCATCGATATAAACTTAGAAGTAAAATAGTGCACAAATTACCACCTTGTATTTTAAATATTTATAATAGATGCGTAAAGGTAGCCTAAAAATTGGTTGTTGAATTTAATACTTCACATAAAGATGAGTTTTAAAGACTTTAAAAATGAATGAGTGCATTTTAAAACCCGAATACGACACGTTCTTAATTGTACTTATTGTTTTATATACAAGTCCTCCCTTGGAAGAATGAACGGATGGACTTAAATGATGAGATATTCAAAATGTGAGGAATTTATTGTTGTCAATTTAACAAAAATTCGACAACATTTAATTGTTAATGGTTATTTATAACCACCAGCATAGGTTTAGCGTAAATGTTTGGGTGGGCATTATCGGTTAATTGGACAAGTCATTATTCCCGACCGGCTAGCTGGGAGCAACTATTTAGAATTTTTGGTAAATGGTTTCCAAAATTTTGTAGATGAACTTCCACCAGCGATAGTAAATAATTTGTGGCTGCAAATAAATATGCAATTTGTCGCAAGGTAGATGAGAAGTTGTAAATGAAGAGGATTTAACTAACGTAATTTGAAGCAGCTTGTTAAATAGATGTGGAAATGCCGGAAGAGTGCACAGGGGATATAATTAAAAGAATGGGAATTTGCAGAGATCAGAATGGAAAAAATTTATTATAACATCATATTAATCTAGTTGATTGTTTTAACATCTTATTTGTTACTGATATTGTAATAAAAAATATCTTTCATTGTCTTTTATTTCCATGGATACAGAAAACTCTAGCACTTTATACATTATTAGGATAAATCAAAAGTGTTGCCAAATTTACCTTCAGAAACAGGCTAATCTCATAGAATAAACAACCTGAAATTATCGTCACTTCTATAAAGAATTCTACAATGCTTTACAATATGTATTCCATTAGAGTTAAAAAATGAACAATCGTGTGGTTAGTAATAATTAATTTTTTATACACCGTGTTGATTTAGATCTGCGACATAGGGATTTTTGCAAATATTATCACCCGTGATTATTTTAGATCATCAACATCGAAAAGACAAAAGTTGTTCAGAATTAAAAGTTACATGTAATACACTAGTTAGTTTTGTCAAATATGCAGAAAATCTTCTTAAAATCAATAAATAATGTACTATAAACTAATGAATTTAATAGTGTCTGGCCATGACTTTTTGTAGTTGCTATTTGTAAAAGTAGAGGAGCCACTTTAATTATTGAATTAGAAACCAGGAAAACATCTTTAAAAATTGAAAGCTGGGTCAAATTCATTATTTATTCAATTTTACACGGTGTCTAAGTATGTACATACTTTTAATATTCATGTATAGATTGTGGAGAGCTGTTTTGACTATTCGCCGTATTTCTTGCTTGTTATTTCAGATTTTACATTAAGCTTTCAACATGGGATAATGAATCCACCGAAATGAACCTCTAGTAATTTGCGTCCCGCCGAATGTAGTAAACAAAAGCAAAAATAAAACAAGTAACCTTTTTCACTTATTTTATGGTATCTTTTAACCTTCATCTATTTGCATGTCATTAATACAATTGCTGAAAGAAACAAAATTATAGACTTAATACACAACACAAATCTCAACTACTATTAAAACAAACTTAAGAACTAATTGCAGTAAAGAGTTTACCTCGCTCATTTATCTATAGTTTTTAATTTTCGTAATTTAAAATGTTATTAAAATGAAGCTCCGTAAAAAATTCTCCCTTCAACAAATATTGATAATATTGAGCTTATTTGCACCTGTGCGCGTCTAGATTAATTTGGAGCGAAGATTTAAAATGTATGTACTTTAAATGCGGAATAATTTCCTACGCATAAAACTGAAGATAAATCACGTCATGTTTTTAATCTGCTAGCGTGATTTACAAACGCATTACTTTAATATATAGCAAACAAAGAGATTTGCATCAAATGTATTAAAAGTGACCTATTGATGGATATTATGTTGAAACGTTAAAAGAACATTTGTATCATGTGGTGTTAGAGTTGGCTTAAACGTTTTACCACAAATTAAGCGTTAAGTGTCATAAATTCGATTGTCAAATAATGCTTGTCATACCAATGATAATTACATGCGTAATTAGTAGGGATTTTCAATAAATTGGATAATTAGGATATTTTATTAAGATTAAAAAACCTATTACATTTTTAAATAAAATGAAGAAATATTGAATTATTTGTTACGATATGAGGATCAAAATTCTGACAAGTAAATTAACAGACCACATCAGCAGTAAGAATTATCGTTAGTAATGTGACTTTATTTTCTTGATTGCATCTTTCTTGTAAATTAAATTCTTCATTATTCAAAATAAACTCCTGGACAAAATTAACGCATCAGTAAAACTTCTTGAATCACTTGTAATTTTTCGAAGTTTTATGTAGATTCGACTTCGATATCCTCTGTCACTCCTACAATTATTTGAGAGATTTAAAGTAACATTTTGCAATTGCTTGTTAATAAGACATTTAAAGTGATTTGTAGAAGCCAATAAATTCAGTTTTACTAGTGTTTTTTTTTTTTAAATTTAATGTCATTAATTGAATGATACTTTGTTTGATACTTAGAGTAAAAGAAATGAATCATCCACGCAACTTAAGAGAAGATGAAGCCGTGAAAGTTGTAGTTCTAGTAAACGAGGGACTTAGGCAGCGATATGGGGCTAATTTATTCGGAGTTAGATAATCAACAATTAGTAGAATAGTTATACGTTTCAATGAACACAGAAGATACTGTAGAATCCCATGATAAGGTGTAAGAAGATGGTAGAGGTGAGGGATATCTTATACAAGTCGTCTTAAGAAACATGTGTTCTACCGGTTTAGAGCTAAACAAAGCCCTAAAAGCAGCCTGAAATGTAGCAATTTCTGCACGAACGGTCAGAAAAAGGCTTATCAAAGGAGGATTGGACAGTAGAAGACCAGCTATTGCACCACTGCTCACCAGGGAACATAGAGTTACTACATTGCCTTTTGCAAGGGAACACGTAAATTGGACAATTGACGACTGGAAGCGAGTTTTGTTTTCCGACGAAACAAGAGTAAATCTTAATTCACCAGATGGACGTCAACGAGTCTGGCGGAGGCCAGAAGAGAAGTTTGCTGCCTGCAATATCTCTCTGAGGATTCATTTTTTTTTGTGGATTAATAATGTTCTGGGGACGAATTTATTACGATGCTCGCACGGATTTGGTTCGTGTACGCGGGAGATCCCTGAATGCTCATTTCTACATAGAAAACATCGTAGAAGATCATGTAATGCAATTTGCCCCATTTGTCGAGGACAATGTCATTTCTATGCACGATAACCGCGCAGCCCCCTGTTACTAGAGAGGTACAGGACTACGTTAGATTCGTGAATATTGCAACTATGGACTGGCCTCCAAGAAGCCCAGATATGAACAACATAGAACATCTATGGGATGCCCTAATACGATAAATTAGACGCCACATACCTGCTCCTATGAATCTTAATGAACTCGAACAAGTCGTTCTTGCTGAATAGGAGAATTTGCCCTAGGAAACCATTCACAACTTGCTGAAGCAGTGATAACGGCTAGAGGATGATCTACACCAGTGGTGGCCAACCCCGCGCCCGCGGGCATAAGTGCGCCCGTGGTTGGTCTGTTATGCGTCCGCGGCAAGGGTTCCAAAAAATTAATTTAAAAATATCACTTTTCATATGAAATAATAATTATTTTAAAATAAGTAACAATAATTTTATTTCCATCTGTTTTATTAGTTTGAGTTTACTGCAAATCTACTAAAATTCTACTAAAATCGTTTCTATCTACTGAACGAGAATTGTAATTTACAAAATTATAAAATATAGTAGTCTAATGTATTTAACATGTCCAGACTTGGCACGAAAACCTTTAATCTACCGACAGCAGTTGGCACGCTCCTACGGTGTGATCAACTTGAATCTGATATGGATAGGTGCTCTTGGTATTCACTTCAAATGGATGAATCTTTGGATATAACGGGGACAGCTCAATTAGTAATAATAACGAGAATGATTTTCGCAAATTACTCTATGATGGAAGAAATGCTTTGTTTTTTTCCAGTGAAAGAAAGAACGAGAGCTGAGGATATTTATAAGTTTTTAAACATTTTGTTTTGAAACGAAAACTGCCCTTACATAAATTATCTTCAATTACAACTGATGGAGCTACAACGATGATCGGTAAAAACAAAGGATTTATAACCTAGTGTAAAATAGATGAACCATTTCCAAATTTTTTTTTTGCTTACCATTATGTAATCCATTAGCGAGTTCTGTGCTCTAAAGTTCTTTCATTTAACCATGTTTTGGATCCCATAACTAAAATCATGAATTCTATAAAAGCTGCGCCATTACAGCACAGAGTTTTCAAAAAACCACTGGAAGATGATGATGCTGAGTATTCTGATTTAATAACTTATACAGAAGTGAGATGGCTTAACAAAGGCTAAGTATTAGAACGTTTCCTTAAGTTGATTGTTGAAAAAAAAAAATATTTCTTAAACAAAAACTACTCTTAAAAATCCTAACTGAGTGATTTATCTTTTTTAACTGACATTTCTCAGAAATTAAATCAATTAAATCTTGAACTGCAAGGTGAAAATAAAGATGTAAAGGTAAATTAACCCTTTGGTCTTCATATTTTCAAGAAAATCCTTGGCGCATTTTCCTCAAATGTCAAAAATATTTCTAGAAAATCAGTTAGATTTCCGAATATATACTAATTTACGTATATACGCTAATTTAGTTAGATAAATTAAATTATGAATGAAATAGTTAGTCAATTTGACGATTTGGAACTGAAATAATTTTTCTTTCAAAATCCTATGAATAACATTGACGTTACTAATTTAAGTGCAGAATTAAATAAACTTAATACAACAAATATAGAAAATTTAGAATTAGAAATTATAGAATTACAAAATGAACATTGACAATACACTTTGGAAATTTGTTGATTCATATAAATATCCAATATTAAAAAATTACGCACTGAAGCTAAAATCTTTTTATGGATCCACTTATCTAAGCGAAGCCACGTTTCTTCAATGCAATTTATTTAAAAAAAGTTTAGATCACGATTTACGGATGAAAATTTGAATGATTGCTTAAGAATAGCAGTATCAAATTACAGTCCTGATTTTGAAAAATTGTGTGAAGACATACAGTGTCAACCTTCTCATTAAAGAAGATAATAGCTTTTTTTATTTTTGTATATTTCATATATGTGAAATTGTTATATTTGTTACTTATTGTTACCATTTATGTTCCATGTACTATAATGATTTTATTATATTACTGTAACGCTAATATATTATTTCTCTATATTATATGCTACCCATCTAAAAAAGGGTCATACGCCCATCGCGCTGTAAAAATTTTTCATTGCGCACTTGCTATCAAAAAGGTTGGTCACCGCTGATCTACACGGTATTGAATTCAAATTCCTACAAATTTACAATCACACTCAATTTTTTTAACTTTTCATTAACACCATTTTCTATGTGTTTGATATTATTGTTTCTTTCTGTTATTTATTCATTTTTTTTTTTCGAAAATACCATATTAATTTGTCAAACCTTAGTTAAAATCATTTAATAATAATACCACGTAGGACTAAGATTTAAAACTTTATAAAAATAAAAATAATAATGAGAAGAATTACTGATGCGTTAATTTTGTCCAGGAGTTTATTAACAAAAATGTATCCATCATTGCCTTTTTGGAATTTTCAGGCTATTTCTTCCAATACAATAATTGGGAAGTCTTTTTTTATGTTTGATATTCCAAATGACAGTAATATTTGTAAATTTCCTTTTTGCATATTTAATAAAATGTACTTCATTTGATGTAATTTTTTAATCATAAATACAAATGCAACAAAAAACGTGCAGATTTAATGATGAAATATTTATCGTAAACAACTTACAAATTGACTTTTTAGTTAAAAAGTACATTCCAATTTAAAAATAAATTGGGAGCAAAACTTCGCTTTTAAAATGCACCCGCTTGAATTATTTATCAAGACGATTCGACAAAACACCCGAGAGTGCCTGCATAAGAAGTAGATAATCTTTGGTTTAATTAAATCAGTAGAAATTCTTGATCCTGGAAACGATCATTAAAGCCTTCAGTAGACGACTTTGATAATGACATTTCAACTGAACGAAGCGATTTAATCGCTACAAAGTTTAATTTGTAATTAGAGTGTAATTGCAGTCATTATTAAAGGATCTCTGGTATGCGTTGTCATCGGAATTAATGAATGAATTTAACGCCAAACTGAATTATTTGCGTAAATTTTACACCGAAGAAAATTACTGTTATTATATTGTTTTCAATATTAATATTCAAGAACAAATTTAATATGTGCAAAACTTTTTTAAATTAAATTTGTTTAATCATTTTGTAATAAAATTATGTGATGCAAATTAATTTAAATCTGAATCAAACAAATCATATGGGATATTTTTTTAGTAATTAATAAAATTAACCGACTAAAATATTACAAAAACAAAACGTATTAGTTAGCCACGTTTGGTTGACTAAACTACAAACGTTACAAATGTTGAAATATTGATGTAGGAAAGTTGAAATTTGATTCAGTCGGGACAGTGATTAATAATAAATGAGCAGGCACATCGTTTAATTTTGCGATCTGCCCGAATCAGTAGGATTTTAATAATGAATTGAGGCACAAGACGTCTCGTCTGTCTGCAAAGTTTGTGCGACACATTTTGATGAAGTATGAAATAAACGGATCTGAAAGGGCAAAGAAACAAAGGTAAATTGCTTGATGTCTGATAGGATGTGAAATTGGAAAAAAAAACACTGATACAAAGTATACTAAATATAAATACGTTCTGCGAGATTAAAGACATTATAAATTAGTTTAAAGAATAACATAAAAAAAATATTTTATACTACTTATAAATTATTTCAATATGAATAATATATTTCTAATAATTACTTTGAATAAAGAGTCAGCTTATTAAAACCATCTGAAACAAACACATTATACATTTGTATTAGCTATTTTAGTTAAATTTAAATGTTTATGTGCTATTTTTAATTTCTGTTGTAAGCTAGTAAATTGAAATTATTTTCAATTAATAATATCTTTAAAATCGATAAGAATGAAAATATGTAATCAGAATTAAAATATTATGTTATTGTATTTGTGAAAATTACATACTTTTTATTTAATCTTATAATTAGATTGGTTTAAATTAATAAGCAAAGAAGTAGGTAAAATATGTTTTATTATAAAACACAATTTTATTATTATTAAACCTCCGTTATAGTTTAAAAAAAAATATGATTTCTGAATAAGATTGTAATTTTATTCAGTTACTTTTTAGAGACGGCAATACAAATAAAAAGTCTATAGCGAAGTCGATCAAATATTCATGAAACGAGAATAACCACCTCCTTGATACATTAATGTAATATGGCTGTTGCTCGCATAAAATAAATTTACTTATGGCTCAATATTAAGTTACTGGTTTATAAATGGAAATCGGAAAGACGAAAGGCAAGCTAGTGAATATGCATGGCCTGGACAGTTTCGGTAAAATCCATTTGCAATAATCTCATGTGGTTTGTGGCAAGCTAATATAAACGGCTATAATGTAGTGTCTACGTGGGCGAGGTTTGAAGTGCTTTCATGCTTTCGTTGATAAATAAAACTCAGCTAATTTCAATCAGTAGAGCGTAATTTTAATTATAATTTATTGAATTATTCATAAGACTACATCTAATTGCATAAAAGGTAAAGAAAATTCATTTTTGCGTAAAATTTTTTAGCCAATATGAATATGATGAATATTGAATATCTACTTGATTATTTTGTATTAGCATTTGCCATTTGAATAATTACATTGTACAAATTTGTACAAATTTCATATTGTGAGTATTTAGCTATCATCAAACAATATTATATGACTACATATATGAAATGAAATGATAGAAGTTACATAATCAAATTTCGTTGACCACCTTAAAAAGTATTTCAGTGCAAGGCAATCAAAAATAAATTTTGAAGAGGCGGTACTACAAATCTGATTGACTACAGACATACAGGTACTTATAAATTCAATATTATTGCAGGTGATACTTTTATTTTTCTATTAAACAACAATCAGTTTTTGTAATAAACAACTTAATAAGTTCTATTGGCTATTTTACGTTTATAACAAATACCACTTGGTTCATAAGTTTTAATGATAACATAATATCGTCGTCAATTTCGAGGAAAATGGATTGACAAAAATGGCCTGCTAGGTCACCTGATATGGATTTCTTTTTGTGGGGAGAGTTAAGAGAAAAAGTGTTTGCTCATGATGTAGAAGAAAATTTAATCAATTAAAACAAGCAATAAGGGATGCGGTGAATGAGATTAATGTGCCTGCTACGATACACAAAGTTTACAATGAATTTATTAAAAGAGGTGAAAAATGTATACAAGTTGGAGGCAGCTATACTGAATAGTGGTTGTTAGATCTGTTTTAAGTTAACAATTAATACTTATTTACTTGTCTGTTACAAAAACTCGTTGTTTAGTTGAAAAATAAAAGTATCAGCTGCAGTATTATTGAATTTATTAGTAAGTGTATGTCAAATCCATGTTTTCGACGTTTTGAGGAAAGCAACATTTTGTATAAAGAATAACTTTTTTTTGTAAAACGCATACTAAAAAAGTGTTTCCTCTTTGTAACCCCATCCCTGGACAACCTGTATATTAACAGTAAACGATAAGACGATTAAAGGATAAAAATAAGAAAAGACAAAAACAGCTACATCAAAAACTTGACTGGTATAGGTACGTCATAGATTATCAACAAAACATTCATCTAATGAGTAAAAATATTTTTGCAGCATTAGTTTGTTTTTCCAGATACATAGCACTTGCAGGGTAAATTTCTAATATATTGTAGCAACCTATTATACCCATACCTTAACACCCATTTTCATAAGACCTGCAACCGTAAGCATGTGTTAATAAATCATTGCATCTAGTATTATAATTATGGATATTTCTATCGTTCAAGGTAGCCTTATTGCCATATACATACTTGACTAATTCAGTAATATATATAAACAGGTAAGCGATAGCATGTTAAGCTCAGAGAATATTGGTCAACACGAGTCCCTTGCCCCTTTTTGAGCAAGGAACACACGACTACATGGGAAGATCCACCCCAAAACAATATTCTATATTATAATAATGTCGTTTGAACTTCAGTGAAATACATCATCTTTAAAGCACAAATACCAAGCACCTTAGTAAAGGTCCTGAATTGACATGTCAGAGCGCTCAGTTTACTAGTAATGACCTAGTGATTCCCATGAAAGGGTGTCATGTTTAGACATAGAAAGCAAACTTCAGCGCTCAGAGGAAGAGGGACTCCATTAAATCCAATATTAAAACGATGTTTTATTATCCTCGGTCTATTGTGAAATAATAATGCCTTCGTTTTATTTAAGTTTAGAAACAGTCCATTTGCAGAAAACCAGTTATGCAAACGAGCCAATAACAGATTGCAAGTTTCTTCAGCAAGCATTTCAGAAGATCCGACAGCTATGACTGAAGTATAATCAGCATACATAACAATAAAAAGTAACAAAAAGTCAAAGAGTGTACAATATCAATAGTATAAAGAGAAAAACGCACCAGATTTAAGACAGAACGTTGTGGCACGCCTAGATCAATTGGCAAAACCCCTGACCTGACTGTTTCTTTTTTTATCAACAATAACATCATGAGTTCTTAAATCTTGTCGGCAAGATTTCTATTTGCATAAGTTGCTTGGTAATTAAACGAGACCAGTTTCACGAAAAGACCCGAGCGGTTAGCACTAGGGTCTTTTCCCTCGTGGAATGTCGAGTTTAATTGCCCTTAGCAATCATTGCGAATAAAAAAATAAAAATCTTGCCAGCCAAAGTTGAGCACGAATCATGTTCGGTTGGCGAATTTACCGATGAATTATAAAAGCGTCTGTCAAAATGACAGCGGGAAGAAAAGTACCATGCAATATTTTCAGTTAAAGAAAGTTGTGATTGGTGCATGTGATCCTGGTTTTAAAATATCATTCGTCCACAATATATGAGGTTGATTATCATACGTAAGAGCATGAGTGCTCCAACTTTTGTCGGAAAGATTTTTATTTTGCATGAGCAATGGTTGCTTGGCAATTAAACGGGACCAATTTGACGACCAAGAAAGTGGTCAAGTTTAATTGCCTTTAGCAGTCATTGCGAATAAAAAAATAAAAATCTTGCCAGACAAAAGTTAAGTACGAATGATCTGTGGTTGGAGAATTAACCGAATAATTATAACATTGACATCTGTCAAAATGATATTTAATGTATTTTTACAGTTTTCATGGTTATTACGTCAGAAACCTATGACGTAGCGGCAAGAAAAGCACCAACCATTGTTCTGATTGGTGCATGTGATCTTGGTTTTAAAATATCATTGGTCCACGTCATCATGAGGATAATCTCAACAATATTTCCAATGCCAATGTATCTATGATTTTGTAATTTTTTGCTTTCATATACTGAACAATTTCAGAATTTAAAATGTAATTAAAAATATTCTCTTATCAGTTATAGCCATGTTGGCGTTTGGAATAAAAGTATTTTGTTTTAAGTGTTTATTCGTCTAGAGTTAGTTTAGTTCTTACGCTTACAAAGTTTGTGTGGGTTTTACCCCTGCCTACAAAGTGGGACTGTTTGGTGGGGGTGTTTGGTGAGGGATGCATATCCATTGGACATCGGCTAGTCCGGTATATACTTAACAATAATATTACCTAAATATTAAACAAGCCAGTTTCTATACATTTATGGATTGGCTCTCAGTTGACCATTTCTAAAGTGAGTATTTGGAATTTCGTGCAGTCACAGGTGAACTTCTTGCGTATCTATATTAATAAGACTAAGACTTATATGAAAACTACCGATTTTAAATAACGTGTCGTTGTTTTATTCCTTCCTTCCTATTGCGTCCTGATTTTCTCCTTCCTGCAATGTCTAACTGAGTACCCTTTGTGCCGATATCGTTTTGCTGTATTCTCCTGACGTGGCGGTACCAAAATAATCTTTCCTTTTATTCTGTCTATGATATTTTCTACTTTAATACTATGTGTAGCTAGCAGTCCTACTAAAAGATATTCCAATTTTTGCTGGCTGATTTCTAGTCCCGTTCGTTCGTATTCATATCTTGAGGTTTCGAGTTATGAAGCATGTGTCATTTTGGTCCTCTGCTATGATGACCTAGTCGTCAGTAAACAACAACGTGTACAGGAAACCTTCTGCAAACCAATTATTTGAATTTATTCGTCTATTATCAGAGGGTGTACGAAACAGGGATATTATAGAAGGTGGATGACGGACAATATTCCTGCAATAGTTCCTTAGTCAATAGAATCGGGGGGGGGGGGATCCACGTAGAAAGAGATTTTGAGCTTTTACAAGTTCTCAAAATTTATTGTAATCCTTTTATCAGCGCTGACACGTTTCAATGCTTAATAATAATAATAATAATATACTTTATTGCAATTAATGTAACAGAAATTGTACAAAAGATGCAAACGTCACACGTATAAATAAGGAGTAAATATTGTATATACATTACCTTAAAAAGACGTTGTTAAGGAATCCTCAACAGTGTATGGTTCCAGATAACATAACAATTTAAATATTGCTTTTTGAAATATTTAACATTTTTTGGTAAATTATATTATACAATTTTAAACAAGAGTAGTCCCGATTAGCTCAGGGTGAGACGGTGTTTGTATAACAATAATTGTATCTTGTTTGATAACTGTTTGCACTTGCATTATTCAGGAACAGATGTTTATTTTTAAATAGAAATACCAAAGCCTCGTACAATATATTACCGGTAAAGTAAGTAAATTATTATCTCTGAAATGTCCTCTGCAGGTTTGATTACAATCCATTCTGAACATAGTGCGCACGATCCTTTTTTGCATAATGAATACACGATTAAGTTCAGTGTTACCACCCCAGATGATTATTCCGTAACTGAGATGACAGTAGCAGCATTATGTACTACGGGTGTATTACATAATACCACATCTCTAAGTTGGCGAATACCAAAGCAAAGGCAGCTTAGTTTCTTGCACAACGCATCAACATGCTCGCGACATTTTAAAAAAATTTCAACAGTGACTCCCAATAGTTTAACACTATTCTGAAAGGGATAATCACGATCATTGATAACGATGGAATTCGGATAGGATTGAGTTATGTTACACCTAAATAAGATAACATTTGTTTTAGCATGGTTAATGATTAAGTGATTTCTGTGCATTCAGTTATCAATCAAACGCATATATCGGTTACATTTATCTATTACATCAGGCATCCCGTCTCTTGCCACTAATATAGTGGTGTCATCAACATAGTTTAGTGTCTTAAGAGAAATAGAACTTAGGTTTTCATTAATAAAATTTAAGTGATGAATATCGTTGAAGTAAAGTATGAAAAGTAATGGACCCAGAATAATGCTTTGCGGTACTCCGGTTGTTATAGGCAGTTCATCTGACCTTGATTGGATGTTTTTAATGTTTAAACGGACGGTTTGCTTGCGACACGTCAAATAAGATACAAACCAGTCGAGCTTATTACCACGAACACCATAGCATTCAAGTATTTGCAATAAGATACGATGGTTTATGGTATCAAATACTTTAGATACATCTAGTAGTATACCACATGCCACTTTTTTATTCTCCAACGCCGATAAAATGCCATCAGTAAAATCAAATAACGCAGTTTGTATACTTTTACCATTCAAGAAACCATGCTGAGACTTATTTATTATATTATGTTTACAGAGGAAACAGTATAACCTATAATATACTAGTTTTTCGAATAATTTAGAGGAGGTAGTTAACAAACTGATAAGTATTTAATTCATTCGCATTACCTTTTTTAAAAATGGGCTTTACCACTGAATGTTTCAAGCGGTCAGGAAATGTTCCAGAAAGAAAGAAGTCATTTATGATATGGCACGAAGGATCCATATAAATAACAGAGCATTTTTTTAAGAAATAGATTGTCAATACCTGAGGATTTCGATATTTTCAGGGAAGTAATCGTAGCTTAAGATCATTGTCAAAGGGACGATATTGCTGAAAAGTGTCACTAATTAATTAACATTAACAATACAGCAAATCACGTCAGGCAATCACGTTCATATTTTAAAAAATTCGTTCAACATTGCAGTCGCAATTTTAATTAAATTTTTAATTGTTTTTATTAAGCGAATTAATTAATGAAACTTTTCATTAATAACGTCTTTTGATAACGATGTTAAGCCTTTAAGCGCGACAAGGCTGATGAAAAGATTATAGTAACTTGTGAGAACGTGAAAAGGGTATAAATTTCTTCCTGCGTGGACTCACTTCCTATTATTGATCCTCTACAGTCTAATATCGGATTCATATAAAGTTCCTATGTTGTTTCAGATATACTGGACACTTGTTTTTCTTTTATCTTTTGGTGTTCTTATTCATTCTCTCTGACTTTCATTATTTTACTCCGTGGTATGGTATCATTATGCCAAGTGTTACTGTATTTACATAATAAATTCTAATAAATTCGTTGAAAAAAGATAGTAAATCTATAGTTCATACAGCTTAAACAAATAACTTATATGTATATGCATATTTGTGTATGTAGTACATAAAATATGATAAATTATAATTAGCAACCAATTCAAAGAGCAATTGCAATTGCGTGTTTCTGGTACAGTGGTGGAAGAAACTTTCCGGACACCTACTCCTATCATGAGTTGAATCGTATGTCTTTCGCTAGTTCGTACGCTTTTGTAAAGTTGGTTGCTTAACAGTATTTAATGACAAAAACACGATCTTTTTCTCTTCGGTTTGAATTCTCGCTGCATCAATGTTTCGAACCTTTCTGGGCTTAATTTCTGTAATTATTATATTTCAATTTTTGTGTTTTAAAATTAGTTTGTATGCTTTTACAAACAATCCTACACTAAACTTACACTTGCATAAATTAACAATTCAATAAATGAAAAATTAAATTAAATAT
>JAFFZR010028139.1:0-14424 GCA_018397195.1 Lethrus apterus | reverse complement strand
ATCGAAACGTACAAAACGTGACTTTATATAATCTGACTTAAATATATAAGAAAATATATACAGGGTGAGTTATAATGTACGTAGGAGACTAAAAGGGTAGTAAGAGAAGACCAAAATAAATATGTTTTCTTAGTAAACTTTTGACCAAAACACAGTAACCAGAAAGTTACAGCAAATTTAAGTTAAATCGATTAAATTAATTATTAAAAATTTTAAACTGATGCAACTTTCTTGTTATTGGTCATCTTTGGTCAAAAGTTTACTAAGAAAAAATATTTATTTTGATCTTATATTACTACACTTTCAAGCTCCTCCGTTCGTTATGAGTCACCCTGTATAAATCCCGTGTCTGTGGACTGACGTTCAAACTTTGTACTTCATCAACAGTATTAATCCAACTCGATCAAAATAAACAAAAAAAGAAAACTTGAAAGGAGGATAATTGCCTCGAATTTAACCTTTGAGCTTTCATATAGATACTAGAAATCAGACTAGAAATCCTAAATGGTAAACTCAAGAATAAATTTTAGGTTGGAGATGGAAATGTAATTCCTCCATTTTCTGTTTTAGCCCAGAATTTTTCAAAATGACTTCGTAAATTTAATTTTTTTGTTACCTAATTCAGAGAGTTATAGGTTGGATTGCGAGTAAAGGTGTTGTTAAAATAGAACAGGTTGGACTGAACATCCTATTTTAGCCTAAAATATGTTACCTTATGTTAAATTGATTTACTTTAGGTTGGTTTTAGATTTAAAAAAAAATGTGTAATATAAATTAAATTTACTATACTATATCTTACTCTGAAAAATTCAAAACATTTATTAATAAATGACTCATTTAAATTATAGAGGACATTAATACATAATTAAAAGTTCATGTTTTTTTTTAACTTTTAAACAGGATCTTCACAACCTTCAACGTGTGACATAAATCCATAAAAAAAATCGTTTGTTAAATTTATTGCCTTCGCCAAAAACTTTAAATTTTAATAAAATATTCAAAAATTACATTTATGACTAAAATATGGATTGTATTGCAAAGTACCATGGAAAATATTCTTCCACAAATTTGGTATAAAATATTTTTCATGTAAATATCCCACAAGCGGTCCGACCTCAATTTCAGAATGCGGCAATAAAGGAACTCCTTTCAAAATCCTGTTGTGTGGTGAATACGTGATTGGTTTCCTGCATGCTTCCTTTTTAATAAAATAGATTTAATTCATCTGAAATTTCTAAATCTTTCACGAACGAATTAATTACAGAATATTTATTTTAATTTTCGCAGATTTATTACAATTTCGGGCGAATTTTACACGCAACGCGTCTATATAATCTTAAATTTAGAAATCGTCGGGATAATTTCTCGCGAAAGCGATAAATTTTGCCGCGATATACTTTGCGTTTCATCTTGAACTGAATATAATGAATCATCTCTCGTTTATGCAAAGCCAAATTAAAACATTAAAGATTGTTTATTTTTATTGCGAAAACGCCCGGATTTATTTTTAAAAATCGCCGAACGTTTAGTGAATTTACGGAAAGTTGTTGGAAAACGTCAAGAATTTTTATTAATTATCTATTTCAAATTCAAATTAATTTTTATTTACAAATTTTTATCTAAGAAAATGTGGAAAGGCATCAATAAGATGACATTTGTAAATCCATAAAAGATTGACAAATAAAATTGTAAATCTTACACCATATTCAGACGAGTTCTGGTGACTTAGATTTTATTCCAAATTCAATGCCACGTCTCCTTATATAAATGGAGACTTTTCAACGAATTGCACCAGTTGTGTCTGGATTTTCACATCATTCACAACATGAAATTGGTGAGTTAAAATCGCAAAAATTACATTAATTAAACAATTTATTAACAGTTTATCAAATTAAATATGTTTTTTGCAGATACTTTTTGTCGTTTTAGCAGTCACAGCTGCACAAAGTAAATCAGTATCAACAGAAGAAACAAAACTTAAACGATCTATTTATGGCGTAGATACAACCTCTAATATTGGGTTATTAAAAACTGGTGGATTGACAAGCACCCACGTCGTCGATAGTGGATTATATAGGAGTTCATCTGATTTAACTGGCGTTTCTTCTGGATTAACTGGCGTTTCTTCTGGATTAACTGGCCTTTCTTCTGGATTAACTGGCCTTTCTTCAGGATTAACCGGAATATCTTCAGGATTAACCGGAATATCTTCAGGATTAACTGGAACATCTTCAGGATTAACCGGAATTTCTTCAGGTTTAATTGGAACATCTTCAGGATTGAGCGGAATTTCTTCAGGTTTAACTGATGTTTCTTCAGGGTTTGGCGCAAATACAGGTCTAATTCGAAGTGGTTCGCACGCCTTGGTTGGAGTAAATTCTGGTTTAGTCGGTTATCATGGTTTGGAACACCGAAGCGTTGTGGGTACGCCGGTGACGTCATATTCGAGTCATGTACATTACGCTCCAAGCGTAAAACAAGTCAAAACTATAACCAAACACGTTCAAGTACCAGTAGCCGTACCAAAACCGTACCCCGTACAAGTTACGCGTAACGTACAAGTACCATATCCAGTACATGTTAACAAACCAATACCGGTTCAAGTCCAAGTTCGCGTACCGGTGGAAATACCCAAACCGTATCCTGTACCAATTACTAAGAACGTGCATGTACCGTACGCAGTACATAAACCGTACCCAGTAACCGTTACCAGAAACGTAGCGGTACCGTTTGAAGTACCCAAACCATATCCAGTTCAAGTGACCAAGAGCGTAGCTGTACCATACGAAGTACCTAAACCGTACCCAGTCCATGTCACCAAAAATGTTCCCGTTCCGGTACAAACACCCGTTTATATTAAAATCGCACAACCTGTGAACGTACCCGTACCACAACCGTACGCCGTCCACGTACCGCAACCATATCCGGTGAAAGTACACACGCCCGTACTTGTCAAAGTACCACAAGTCATCAACGTAGGCCACGACATCTCGTCTTATGGATTGAATTCAAGAACGATTGGAACGGTGGTGCCCATTGGTACTTCTAGCGTAATCAACTACGGTCATGGTACGTCACACGTACCGAGCGTGGAAACCACCCATTTGGGAAGCAACGTGTTTGGTGGCGTAATCGCCAGCTCCAGTCATGGTACATCACACGTACCGAGCGTGGAAACCACCCATTTGGGAAGCAACGTGTTTGGTAGCGTACTCGCCAGCTCCGGTCATGGTACATCGCACGTACCGATCGTGGAAACCACCCATTTGGGAAGCAACGTGATCGACCATGGGGTACAATTCGACGGTGTTGGTACTACCATCGCACCAGAAACCAACATCCACGGCTTAGTTAGAAGCACAACGTTTAAAAGTATCTAAATGCAATTGTAATTAAAGGCATACGCTAGTCCCAATAAAAAAACTGCATATTAATATTTTTGTTTTATTGAATTTTTCGATTAACCGGCGCGGAAATTATCAGTTAGCGGTAAATAGCGTGCCGGTTAACCAGTTTTACCGCCAATAATCAACAGCACTAAACATTTCTCTATTTACTCATGAAGTTTTTTTAAAATTGTATTGTATATATTTTTTGGAATTTTTAAAATGTAAAAACCCTTTCTTGATTTGTAAGATCTTGTTAAGTTTTAACAAATTTTCAAAAATATGAAAAATTGCTGTGATTAAATAAATCGTAAGCTTCCGCGAACGTTGTCAATTGAAATAAATTTTCGTTATTGACTGCGACGACGTTTCGTTCATTGTCGTAAGGGACATCTTCAGTGCCGTTGCTAATGGAATGCTGCGACTGAAATGAAGATGATGATGTCTCTTACGACAGTGGACGAAACGTCGGCAAAAAGCGGCCAATAACGCGGTTCCATCCCGCAAGCCAAGAATTTATTTCAAAATATGATTAAATTTATAAATTATATTATTTTTTTTACATTTTTTAAACAATAAATTTTACCGTTTTCAGTCCGTTTTATAATAATAATAAGTTTGTAATGATATTGTTTGTGATTTATTATTATTGTTGTTATTAATTGATTATACAAAGCTACAATCAAAATTATTAATAATAATAATAACCAACTATTATTATAAATTTTTTGGGTTGGAAATGTTAATAATTTCTTTTATGTGATGTGTCATACACGAATGGTGGAAATAGGTAGAGGAACAAATAATCATAATAATAATGATAATCATTATTTTTACATTTTTTCCTTACTTAATTTTTTCATGCTTTTTCCAAATTTTTTACGTAGTTTTTATATACATATAGTTTACTAAATAGACCTAAATATATATTTTTTTAACTAAGTGCCCATGATTTGGATGATTTTTTTTTGTTAATGTAAACAGACCCAAAAAAATGAAAAAAAAATTATAATTATTTACAATTACGAAGAAAATTTAAATTATCACTAAATGATGGTCCTCATTTCGTGATAATTTAAATTTGATGGCGTATATTTCCATTTAATAATCATAATATTATTAAGAATAATAATAACAATAATAATAATAATAATAATAATTTATTCCTCCACCAGCTCTTCGAAAGGTTACATCTACATCAAATGGTGATGTGAGCACTAAGCACCCCTCGCCAATTCATCAATTACATTACAATTTAATTACATTTCCATCAGACAAAATAATAATAATAATAATAACGATATATACGACGCATATACATCATACAAACGAAATATTGTATATATCATCAAAAAATACACATGTAGATTGATTCAAATAAGGAAATATAATCACAATAAATGCTAGAAAATATTTATTGTGACCATGCAACTCCAAAAATCTACTAAAACTAATCAAATCTACAATCTACTAGTTAAATAATAATTGAGCTAATAAAATAATAATTACACAAATCTAATTCATATAATTCCAAGTACTATTTGAGCTTTAAGTTTTAAATTCATCGCATATTAGTCGGCATCATTGAACTTTAAAACGGAAGAAATACTGCATTGCAAATTAATCGTTAAATAACAAAATTTTCAATAATAAATAATTTTAAAAAAAATTAATAAAACGATCCACACATTTCAACACACGTCGAGTTAATTTAAACGAATTGGATTCAAATTAATTCATCCCAGTCGAATTACGTAAACGTCGCGTTGATAATTAGCATAAATTTTTCTAAACTAAAAGATGCGTTTTTAAAAGAGCGTCTCTCAATGCCAAACGTTCGTATAAAAGCCGAATACACGAGGATATTTACATCATTTGTGTCCGAGGAGATTCGATATGAAAATCCTAGTAAGTATTTTTTTTTCTTAAATATTATCATTTTACGCACGTCTTTCAGCTTATCATAACTTTGTTGGCCGTCGCGACTGCCGACAAAACAAAAGATTCAAAATTAAAACGGAGTTTACAACATGAAGTAAACGGATTTGAATCGACCAATTCGGGATCTACTTACGGTGGATTGTTTGGTGGTAATTCTGAACTGTATGGTGTTAACTCCGGATTACATGGCATTAACTCTGCGTCCCAACAACTCAATCAGTTTACCAGCGGATCGATTAATTCCGGTGTAGATGGCATTCAATCCGGGGTTTATGGCGTCAGTTCCGGAGTTTATGGCCTCAATTCCGGAGTTTATGGCCTCAATTCCGGAGTTCATGGCGTCAATTCCGGAGTTCATGGCGTCAATTTCGGAGAAGATGCTGTTCACAGTATCAATTCCGGATCATTTAATTCTGGAATTTATGGCGGTATAAAATCCGAATCAATCGGTCACAATTCTGGAATTTATGGTACCCAAACATACCAAACAAATTCCGGTAACGTCGGCGCTCCGATCGCATCGTACAGTTCACAAGTACATTTGGTACCGACGGTGAAACAAATCAAAACTGTCACGAAACACGTCCAAGTACCCGTAGCAGTACCCAAACCATATCCAGTACACGTCAATCGCAACGTACCGGTACCGTACCCCGTTCACGTCGACAAACCGGTACCCGTCACCGTTAATGTGCGCGTTCCCGTCGAAATACCCAAACCTTACCCAGTTCCGATTACGAAATACGTCAAGACACCTTATAAAGTTGAAAAACCGTACCCTGTGACCGTGGTTAAAAATGTACAGGTACCGGTGGAAGTACCAAAACCGTACCCGGTGAAAATAACCAAACACGTCCCGGTACCTTACAACGTACCAAAACCGTATCCGGTTTACGTTACCAAACATGTGGAAGTACCGGTTAAAACTCCAGTTTATGTTAAAGTACCACATCCTGTTCAAGTACCAGTTGCACAACCCTATCCTGTACGTGTCCCACAACCATATCCTGTAAAAGTACACACTCCGGTCGTTGTTAAAGTGAAGGATGTGGTCAGTCATGTTGGTATTCATCACGGTCATCATGGTACTGATTTAACTAATTATGGTATTGGTTTAAGCAATTATGGTATTGGTTTGAGCAACTATGGTATTGGTTTAAACAATTATGGACAGAGTTTTAATAATTATGATATTGGTTCAACTAATTCATATGTTGGTTTAAGTAATTCAGGTATTGGTTTAACCAACGCAGGTAGTGACTTAACAAGTACTTCTATTGGTTCAATCAGTACTGGTGTAGATGCTACAAATTTTGGTTTATCCAACGCTGGGCTTGATTTGACAAATATTGGATTTGGCAGCGGATTTGATACAACTAACTCCGGATTTGGTACAAGCAACACAGGATTTGGTGCAACCGACTCCGGATTTGGTGCAACCGCCTCCGGATTTGGTGCAACCGATTCCGGGTTTGGTGCAACCAACTCCGGCTTTGGTTCAACCAGCTCTGGATTTAGTTCATCCAACGGCGATTTGTCCGGTTTGGGCTCAACCAACAGCGAATTTTCATCGTCGTCTACACAAAATACTTTTGCAAATGGTTCGTCAAGCTCGACAAATTCCGACGATAATAAGGTACCGAGTGGTTCTTATCTGCCAAGTCGCGAAGAATCAACCGACAAGACGGAAAACAATACAAAATAATAAAACTGTAATATAATATCAATAAACATTTTTTAAGTGAATGCACGGAATTTTTATTTTTTATTTTCAGCTTAGCAATACAAGCAAACTGATAACTTAAACCAAATTATAAAATAAATCAAAGATGTATTAACTATTTTGAACGAAAACGAAAAAAACATCTTTTAGTGCATTTCGATTGAAAACACGATTAAAAGGAAAATTTTGTTTACAAAATCCTGATTTGTTTCAAAAATTTCAAAATAAAAGCATCAAAAGCAGAAAATCAACAAGATGATTGATGAAAAATAATGTATTTGGGATAGATCGTGCCTCTTATTAAAGCTGTTTAAAAATACAGAAAGCAGCTTGAGAAAGATTAAATTGGGTTTTACGTATTACATTTTATCCCTTCATACCTTCATCCTTTCATTACCCTAAAAGTCCCGAAAATGTCTTAAGTCTAGATTGATATATATGATATATGACGAAAAAAAAATATAATTAAATTATTATTATTATATAATTTTTCATATATTATTATTATTAACATAAATAAATAATAATACAATATATAAATAATAAATGAACAATTTTGTTATTTTTTTTCAAATACTATTCCCCATTTATCCGTCCTTTAACATGGAATCATATTCCCCATTTTTTCCGTACTTCACCTTCCGGGCATCCACATTTGCTCACATTCATTCCATCAGCATTCGTACATTTCTTGTTTTTCTACGCAACCACCACAATTTCCTATGTATAGACAGAAATTTTATTCTGTCAGATAATGTTAGATTGCATTGGGTTGGGTTGGATAATTTTACTAGCACTAGGTTGGTTGATTAGCTTGGTATTTCACTGACAAATTTTTGAATGCATTATTCTTCCATTCAAAAGCTTTAAGGTCATCATTTGAATAAAAATGAAGTTTTAAAATATAAAATCTGCTTTATAAGACCATTTAATTGACGATAGTTCCTCCATTTTTGCGGATTTAGGTTTCGTATAACAAATTTTTCTAGCTATTTTTTCAGTTTGCAAAATACCTCCAGCATGTTCCAAAAGTACGTCAGATAATTTAGAAGTTAAATTTAGAAGTTTAAAATCCGCAAAATCGGCAGTTCTACGTTCACGAAAGTTTTAAAACACATAGTACTGAATCCTGTCTTGTTACTTATTTCTTTCACGTTACTATTATCTACCCATCGACAATATCGTTTATAAGGACATTTAATTGAAAATAGTTCTTCAATTTTTGCGGATTTAAGTTTCGTGTTATAAATTTTTCGAGCTATATTTGAATGTGACAGTTTACAAGAAAAATACCTTAAGCATGTTCGAAAAGTAAGTCAGATAATTTAGAAGTTTAAAATCCGCAAAAGCGGAAGTTCTACGTTCACGAAAGTTTTAAAACACATAGTACTGAATTCTATCTTGTTACTTATTTATTTCACGTTACTATTATTTACCCATCGATAATGTCGTTTATCAGACCATTTAATTGAATATGGTTCCTCCATTTTTGCGGATTTAGGTTCGTGTTATAATTTTTCGAGCTATTTTTGAACGTGCCAATTTACAAAGAAAAATACCTTCAACATGTTCGAAAAGTAAGTCAGATAATTTAGAAGTTTAAAATCCGCAAAATCGGCAGTTATACGTTCACAAAAGTTTCGAAACACATAGTACTGAATCCTCTCCTGTTACTTATTTATTTCACGTTACTATTATCTACCCATCGATAATGTCGTTTATCAGACCATTTAATTGAAAATGGTTCCTCCATTTTTGCGGATTTAGGTTTCGTGTTATAAATTTGTCGAGCTATTTTTTCAGTTTGCAAGAAAAATACCTTCAGCATGTTCCAAAAGTACGTCAGATAATTTAGTCAAAGTTAAAATTAGAAGTTTAAAATCCGCAAAATCGACAGTTCTACGTTCACAAAAGTTTTGAAACACATAATACTGAATCCTGTCTTGTTACTTATTTAATTCACGTTACTATTATCTACCCATCGATAATGTCGTTTACAAGACCTTTTAATTGAAAATAGTTCCTCCATTTTTGCGGATTTAGGTTTCGTGTTATAAATCTTTCAAGCTATTTTCGAACGTGCCAGTTTACAAAAAAAATACATTCAACATGTTCGAAAAGTATGTCAGATAATTTAGAAGTTAAATTTAGAAGTTTAAAATCCGCATAATCGGCATTTCTACGTTCACAAAATTTTCGTAACACATGGTACTGAATCCTGTCCTGTTACTTATTTATTTCACGTTACTATTATCTACCCTTCGATAATGTCGTTTATTTAGTTGAGAGACTATAACATTTGATTACAAAAACTTACGGCAAGCGCTTTTAAGCTGCAAGTGCTTTTACTGAGCAAAAGAATTGCTGATCTTTATGATCGGGCTGAAGCGTAATTTCGACTTTAGTTGCGGACGTTTTGTTCAATGTTGCAAATGATATCTTCAGGGCGACACGATAGCAATCTAAATAGTTATGGGACGATCGTAGTCATCGGGAAAGTTCTGGGAGAACCGAAAGAACTAAGAACTAAGAATTATGTATAAAGTTGAAGATATACGGGTTCGCGCTCTATACTTTAAAAAGACAGTAATAACGTAAACAATTCTTATGTAAAATAAAAAATTATTTTTAATCAATTCTAAGTGTCAAATTCTTGGTTGAATATGATTGAAATTATACTTATAATTTCAATCAATTCTAAGAAAATGCTAAACCCAATTTTCGAATTAAGGGATTTTTATAAACAGACAAAACGACAATAATTTTTTTTTAATATCGGCTCGAAAAATGATTATAAAAATAATCCGATTTTTTCATTTACAAATATTTATATTCAGCAAACATAAAAATTCTTTCTGATGTAAATGTCGCGTTTCTATTTCATCCTGTTGTTGACCTTTGTTGCCGATACATAATCATACATTAACACTTAAATTGGCCAAGAATATAATTCAATACATATTCACAAAATATACAACATAATAAACACGAAAATTATGTCATAGTCGACAGTATCTTACGTAACAGATCGATCCAAAAATATCGTAGATCATTCGCAACGTCATTTGCATTTTCTACAAAAAAAATCGAGCTTTACGTTCAGAACCGAGAATCTTCAATGCCAAATTTCTTGTATATAAACTGAACCATCTTGGTTTATCGACAACACTTGTTTTTTGATGTTCGTCAGAAGCACAATGAAAAATTTCCTGGTATGTATTTACAAATACGATTAATTATGATAGGCTCATATTAATTAGATGATAATATGATAATTATTATTTTAAGTAATAATATTAATAAAAAGACCTTTATTGGCATCAAATTAATTAATTAAATTAATAATAATAAAATCGCAATTTATTCATTCCAAAGCGATTATATTTTTTAATATTTTAAAAAATAAAAAAAAAACATTAAAATAAATATAAATGGTTTAAATTATGGTGAAATAAGCTACATTATCTCTAAACTGTTTGTCTTTAGTAATAATTAATAATTTTTTATTGCAGTAATTAAAACAATTTATTTTTATAACAATAAGGATATTAAACTTATTAATATTTCCTTAGAATCCTTAATGGAACAATAATGGAAAATTTTTGTTAGTTTCATCGATTTTGTACGAATTTTTAGTTAAAAAAAAAACCTAAAAGTTTATTTGTTTTCAGTTGATTAGCACATTGTTCTTCGTAGCCGTAACGGCTACGACGGCCCCACTGAAATCGAAAGATTCCGCAAAACCCAAACGAAGCGTTATCCACGGTTACGGACATGGAATTGACAGCGGACTTGGTACCTTTCAAAATGCATACGGTAGCTCCTTATACAAAAGTGGATGGACTGGATTAAATTCCGGATTAATCAAATCCGGAATTGCGGATTCCGGATTATACGGAGTTGGATTAAACACATACAATTATGGATCAACCCACGGTTTATCCGGAATAAACACCCACGGTTTATCCGGTATTAACACATACGGTTTATCCGGAATAAACACCCACGGATTATCCGGTATTAACACATACGGATACAATCAAGGAATCGGTTACAAAACCGGCGATAGTACCACGTACCACACTGGTTATCATTTGGAACCCACCGTAACTAAAATACGCACCGTAACGAGTCAAGTACCCGTATCGGTCCCACAACCCTACCGCGTTACTGTCGATCGCAAAATTCCAGTACCATACACCGTTCAAGTACCGAAACCGTACCCAGTGCACGTTCGTGTACCCGTACCCGTCGAAGTACCCAAACCATACCATTACACCGTAACGAAAACCGTTCCAGTTCCAGTTGAAGTTCCCAAACCGTACCCAGTTCACGTAACGAAAAAGGTTCAAGTACCAGTCGAAGTACCCAAACCGTATCCAGTGACGGTCGTGAAGAAAGTTCCCGTACCCGTCGAAGTACCCAAACCGTACACCGTAACAGTCACGAAGAAAGTACCGGTTCCAGTACAAACTCCAGTGTATGTTAAAGTACCACACGCTGTCAAAGTACCAGTGCCGCAACCGTACGCCGTGCCGTACCCAAAACCCTACGCAGTACATGTACCAACACCTGTCGTTGTCAAAGAGCCCCATGTTGTTAGCCACGTTGGAGTTATTAATCACGACATTGGTCACGAGGTATCAACCGGATTTGTAGATCATGGTGTGAGTACCGGTATTGTCGATCATGGTGTGAGTACCGGTATTGTCGATCATGGTATTTCCACCGGATTCGTAAATCATGGAATTTCCTCTACTGGTTTAAACACAGGAATCGAACATGGTGTTTCCACCGGTTTTGTTGATCATGGCATTTCCACCGGATTCGTCGATCAAGGTATTTCAACCGGTTTCGTCGATCATGGCGTTTCAACCGGATCCGTCGATCATGGTGTTTCAACCGGTTTCGTCGATCATGGTGTTTCAAGCGGATTCGTTGATCATGGTGTTTCATCTGGATTCGTCGATCATGGTGTTTCAACTGGATTCGTCGATCATGGTGTTTCAACTGGATTCGTCGATCATGGTGTATCAACCGGATCCGTCGATCATGGTGTTTCAACTGGATTCGTCGATCATGGTATTTCTACAGGATTGACTGATCAAAGTGTAATTTCTAACGAATCAGAACAAAGTGGAGTCATTGCAAACAGCGGAGTAAGCTCTTTGGGCGTCGGTACGTCCGGGTTCACGTCTGGATTATTGGACGGTGCAAGTACGGATGGATTCAGTTCCGCCAGTTCGTCCAGCTTCACGTCCGGAACATCTCATGTTGAAAGTGCCATCCCCACCAGCTTCAAAAACATCAATTGGTGAAGTTTCTTGTAAATGCTAGTCTTGTGTTTGAAATAAAACGTATCATAAAGAATTTTTTGAATTTTATTTGAAAATAAAAATTTATACAAATGTTTGAGTCGAATGGGAAATAAAATTTAGCCTGAATTAGTCAATGATTTTGTCAGTTTAAATTTTTATTATTGAATTAATCATATCAATATTCTTGTAGTGTTAACGCTGCTTGGTTTGATTTTCGTTAATTATCGTGATAATCACGACAGGGATATCAGCTCTGAGGATGATATCGGAAGAAACGTCGAGAGGACGCCAACCCAACCCAACTATAAATATATCATTTAAAAATGATAAAAATTTATTCTCTGAGAATGATATCGGAAGAAACGTCAAGAGGACGTTAATCCAACCCAATTATAAATAAATCATTTAAAAATGATAAAAATTATTATTGTAATAATAAATGTCTTTTTCTCTTTACATAAAAAATATTTGCAAAAAAGCAAAACGCAAAAATTATGCAAGTTTTGACAGTTAATTGATGCAACTTGTACCTACTATAACTCACTCTAGCTTGGAACGTAAGCATGAAGTGTGCTTTGATAATTAGTAAAAACTGTGCTGATGCGGACGAAAATCCGAAATCGGTCCAAGTGTGCGAACGATGAATAAATTTTCCAAGAAATAAATGAATATACAATAGATTTTTATAAAAAAAAACCAGTCAAAGAGAGGCGTACAAGTAAAAATATACACTTTAAATCCTATCAGTTCAAAAATTTATTAACCGAGATGATCGGTAACACCCTGTATAAATCGGACGTCTGCAGCATAATACATCTAGATCTAGATATAAAAAAAATAACATCTGTCAACACATCTAGGTCACTTCTAATTAACTAAAAAAATGATCAGTTTAATTTCACTTTTTCTTACTTCGTTTCTATTTTCATGTTTTACGAAACTACAGAAAATTTCATTTTTAAACATAAATTTAACATTTTGCAACCGAAATAATTTCATAAACGCGTAAAAAATACGAACAAAATTTTAAATTAAAATTCTTTCAACTTTGACATTTACGAACGAAAATAAGAGTGAATTCAAAATAAAAGAGAGAAATGCCCACTAAATCATTTCTGGCGATCCGTGAAAGTTAACAATGAAAGGCGCGGGTCCTATATAAGCGGAGACATTTTTGTGTAAAAGCACACACGACATCCCATCCTTACGACACATACACACACAACAAAATGTTATTTTTTACGGTATGTAAAGTAACGTTCCCGTTGTAACATAAAAAAAAAATTATTACATTGCAGATATTTTCGATTTGTTGCTCGCTGGCGAGTTGTGGAGATCTCAGTGGTTCCTTGTCGCCGCCGCCTTCGTCCTCTAATACCTACTCACATGGATACGGAAGTGGATTATCAAGTTCCGGAATCGCAACAGGATTTAGTAGCCACTCGTCGGATTTCAATAGCGTATCATCATCTGGACATAACGAAGGATTTTCACACGGAGTTGTTGGATCAAGTCTTGGACATGGAATTTCCGGATCAAATCTTGGACATGGAATTTCCGGATCAACTCTAGGACATGGATTTTCCGGATCAAATCTTGGACATGGAATTTCCGAATCAAGTTTTGGACATGGAATTTCCGGATCAGATCTTGGACATGGAATTTCCGGATTAAGTCTTGGAGGTGGAATTTCTGGTTCAAGTTTTGGACATGGATTAGCCTCAAACGGTTTTGGTTCAGGAATTTCTTCAGGAATTGGACATGGATACGATTCAAGCATTATTGGTTCTGGAATAAGTTCAGGCATAGGTTCGGGTTTTGGTTACGGATCTGGTAAACTTATAAACGGTGGAACATCGTTCAATCACATAACTCAAAAAATACCAATAAGGATCCCACAACCTTACCCAGTCCATGTCAACAGACCTGTACCAGTTCCTGTTCCAGTACCAAGTCCCGTTTCAGTACCACGTCCAGTTCCAGTTCACGTACCACATCCTGTACCGGTAACAATTACCAAACCGGTACCAGTTACCGTACCACGTCCAGTACCCGT
>JAFFZR010028138.1:0-14430 GCA_018397195.1 Lethrus apterus | reverse complement strand
TGGGTTCGCTGAACATATTGCAAACACATACAATCTAAAGGATGTATCACATACTCCCCTGATAAAAAAAGAAAAATAGGGAAACATGTTAGACACAAATGTCAAATTGCAAAAAGCAATTATTAAAATTAATAATAATAATTAATAAAAATAATTGTGATCTACACCAATTTTTCTCCTATAGTTCGTAATTTAAATTTCAATAGCGATTTTTATAACCTCAAAGAGGTGTTCTAATTTGATGGTTCTGTACGTTTTTGTGATGTTATCAAAAAATACGGGTCTAGTCAGTCCAGTGTCGTATCACATACTTCACAATCAACGGCGTGGGTAATAGTTTTGTTACCTATCGCATCTTTCCAACAACTTAATTGGCTTATCGTGGTTTTAATCAAACGAACCGTCATTAAAATTATAATAAACGTGAAACGAACTCATAGTCATGTTTACATTTTAAATGAATATCTAAATGGCGTATCTTCATTTACGGTCATTTCGATTGAAAAACACGCAAATCGACGACCTAATGGACCGGCCGGTCGCTTTTCCCCGGTTAACTGTAAGCAGATTTCCGCATTTTTGAACAGTCGTTAATGCAATGCGTACGCACGAAAGTCATGACTCACCTCGTCTCTTCTCAGTGTCCAATTACCGATGATTCTTCATTAGGTCGAGTGAAATCTGATGGGTCCAATCCAGAAGGGGGAGGGGGCATACATGAGCGCCGAAAATAAGACATTTTCAATTAAATCGCCGCATTAAAGGAAGACGTTCGCTTTAATGACGTAGATCGTCGACAAGTTAAAATTTAATGGTTCGAAAAAACCCTTATGGATTTTCTGCTTCCATATATCGTGATTGAGTTGTCGATAATAATGGATTGTTATACATATAAGGCCAATTAATCGACGTTAATTGAAATGTGGTGGAATTTATGTTGCTGGTCGTAACATTTTATGAGCTTCGAAGCGAATGAGTTTTGTTTTTGGTCGTCGAATATTTTATTGAAAACTAATAACATTGTAATTGGAAATAAGAAAATTTACATTTCATTTCAAGAAAATTAATAAATTTTGTTTCTAGAAATCTAATAAATTCAAAAAAAATTTTAATTTAGAAAATCATGGAAAGAAAACGAAATATTAATGCAATACATTATTAAACTTTTATTAATATAATAATTTTAAATATTAACAACAACTAATATTTATAAAGAATTTCAAGAAAAAATACCCAACTATAGATTCATTCAAGACGGTGGTTTTGGTCATTATTTGCGTGATTTCAGAACAAATTAACACGTAGCAAATTGTCGCCATAGTAAATATTTATACATCGTTTTTCATTCGTTCTGCATGTTCAAAGTGATAATTAAATTCCACAGAAAAAGGAATATACATGCAAAGTATGTAACTAGTAACTAGATTTGCTACTTCGTTTTCTGTTTATTCCTTTTAAACATAGGCCGTGTTAATATATTTTGCTTTCATGGATCTTTGAATGATTTAATGCTCCTAAAGGACTGTAAAGTAGGATTTAAATAAAACCTGAAATGAGTGTAATTAAATCAAACGTGGCATTTTTAAGTCATTCATAATACATATAAATAAATTAAAACCTTGAATTAAAATAATTGCAATTACTAAAATTGTTCTTGATTCAAACAAATCATAATATTTGTAATTCGTTATTGAAGACTTGGAAATAAGTAAAATAACTTGAAAATAAGCAACATAAAGTGTTTGTATATGCTACATCAATATTTCCATACAATAGTGCTAATGAATAGATTGGTAATGGTGTTTGTAAATGTATAAATGAGAATATTATGAGTACTGTTTGAAAATCTCGTCATGCCAAATTTTGACCGTAAAATATTAAAATACCGATAATCCGTTATTCGCTAGAATCGCGCCAGGAAATTAATTATCACCGCAAATGATCGAGGACGTACACAAAATCCTTATCCGTGAAATCTCAAAAAATGAAGAATCGTAGTATATTTTCTGTGCCTTTCGTAATTTCCACAGCGAGTTAAATTTTTTAATTTCATGCTTAAAGTAATCGTTTTTTTTCCGTTGATATTTACTGTCATTTCTATGACCGATTATAATGCACAGGTTGGTTTAGAATCGATGTGAAATGTTTACCTTAATTTGACATGCTGCTCAATTTACTGGCGATTTATTGCGCCCGTTTACGACTGTGATGAGTAAACAAGTTATGGACGTCAGTTGTTGAGTTGAAGAATTATTGGCGTTCATAAACTGATTATGAACGTATGATGACAAGAATTTCGTAGTAATTGGCTTTGTATATTGCAATTGTGTTGCATGGACATTCGATTTTAACAGTTACACTTTTCTTGTAAATACGAACAATTTTTTATCGAACGGAAAAAATGAAAGAATAAATAATGGACATACTGTAAGTAATATTTTTGTTGCGATTTCCAACGGAACGTTAGTGAAGCATTTATCAAATCATAAATGTGGCTTTTCCTCGCTAGTCATTTACTACAAAAGTAGACATTTACCTGCGAAGTAAACATGTAATAAATGTTCTCATCTTTAACAGTTTCTCTCAGCAGATCACACATTATCTAAAATTGATCACATAAGACTCTAATACAAATCCATTTATTCTAATTCAAAAAATAAAAATTATTTCATACAATGTATCTGCGTGAAAATTAAAAGCTTGTTAAAATTTTCATTTAGAATTTTAAATTATTGCTCTGTTGAAAGGAAAATATTAATTATTATTCAAATAAATTTATTTCGATTCAAATCGTATTGTTATGCAAATGTTATGTTGAAATAATGAGCTAAATACACATTGCAAAGTGTAATAGAATTGCACGATTTATGTACGTGACATATTAATAACACTGATTAATTATAATTTTAAAAATTGTTCTCTGTAATTATCTATTATCATTTTTATGAAAGCAAGATAATTATAAAGATATATTTGTTGAATATTTCTATTGATGTATTTAAACAATGCAAGAAATATTAAAAAAATATAATTGAATTATATCAGTGTATTATAATTTATCTTTACAATTGTTAATGGTTTTTTAATGTTTGCAGTAAAAATAAACAGTTACAGTACTTTTATTATGGTCAGTTTACAGCTAAGGAAGTCAAATTATCTTGTTTTGCAGATTTAACGTGCCACATTAAATGAAAATTAATTTTTTCCATGTTCTACTGTTAATTTTGAATTTTTGGAAATTTACTTTTAACTAATTGCAATAGAATTGTACCTTATTCGAAGATTGAATTTCTATGCAAATTTTTTAATCATTTGTTTAATATTGTAAACGTGCAAATTCAAAAATTTTCTTTGAATATTGTCTAAAAAATATTAAAAGTTATTTACACCTATGTATAAAGACAGAACTTCAGTTTTTGCGGAATTAGGTCACTTTTCAAGAGTTAAAATTGCTTATTTCAAAAATATACAGTGTACAGACTAAATGCGAAAAAATAAAGTGATTAAACGAACTACTATGTTTTTTTTTCAAAAAGAAGATTTTAAACGAAAAATATTATTTATATTTTAATATAAATTATAAAACGAAATGTATGGAATGAAAAAAATTACTCGCGCGAGGCAAATACAGGGTCATTCTGAAATGAGTCCCATTATTATAATAGCTGACCTTGGCCCAAACCCAAATCCGCAAAAACGACGGTTCTATCTTCAGTTTAAATTTTCGGAAAATGTAATTTTTTTATTTATCATTTTTTATTTTATTTTTAAAATTTTATTTAACCCTTTCTGTTCTACCACCTCAAGGTCGAACCCAATAACAGAGTGTGGATAGCGGCCGCGACCGACTTACAGTTCTAAATACCGTCCTCTAGCCATTTTAATATGCGTCGTATTCGTATTCGTATTCCTTTGGCGGGAATAACATGAAATGTATATAGTGTGTTAAAAAGAAAAGGGAATAAGGGCAAAGACATTTATAAAAAAATAAATGTTTTGATGAATAACTCCGTATATTAGAAGATTCAAAAACAAGTTATGTTTTGATTGGGATGAGTTTCAAGTTTATTTTAAAAAATTAAAACAAAACATTCATTATTTTGGAATTCAATGCACTATTGGCCTTTGGAAGAGTCAATTATGTTTTTATTTTATCTGACAATTATTAATGGAAGATTTTTAGTATATAATTTTTTGAAACAGAAAACGTTGACTTATATTTAAAAGTAATTAATCAGAAAAAATCAAGTGTGATACAAAAACATCGTGAATGAAATACAAAGTTTATAAATAAAAATACGTTTGGTTCAAATTTCTGATCAAATTAACTTATTTAAATTTTGTAGAAATATGACTATAATTTTATGATATACTGCTTAGGATGAGCTGTTGGATTGAATGCCGGCTCAAAATTATAAAAATTACCATAAATTGCACAATTTCATAAAACGAATGAATTTCAAACGAATTACGGAGTTTTTGTATTTAGTCCATTATTTTTTTTTTTTCTTAAATAATTTCGTTAAATAACGTTTGATGTTATTAAACACCGCCCGCTTTTTTTACAGTTCCCGACTATTAGTGCTATAATAATGGACCTTTTAAATTGAACAAATTTGCCATGAAATGATATTCATTTACACGTAAACATTAACGAAGCTTGTTCTCCGAATTTTCTATTCCGTGCGACACTTGAAAAATTGAATTAACACATTTTTCGTTTTTTTCTGATCTCGTTCAATCGGATTTGTTTAGAAAGTTGTGTGAAACTAACATTAACTATACACATCGAATTAGACCTAGTTGGTAATAGTTTTCGGAGAGATTTAAATTAAGTTTTTCTAATCGTGAAAAGACCCTATCGGATGGCAATCCATCGTAATATCAGATTTCAGTGAGTCGATTATTTATCGGAGATCGAATTACCAGATATGTACTTTAAGATTCACGGTTCAACAGTTGACCACCTGTTTCGCTCCAATTCTAGCAACATATTTCATAGATAGACGATATCTAATAATATCCGACCGTGTCCGAGGCTACATCATCATCATTAATGTCGTCCACCGGATTGTTATTAAACCGTTGTTAAGAATCGGATCGGCACGTTTTGACGGTGCATTTAAGGACGTAATTGCCGACCATAGATTTTGTTATAATTGCACACACCTAGTATTTCCCATACAAATAATTCCTAACGATATGTTTGTTAGAATATACTCACGAATTAGTTACGTTCTACATTAGAACACTTATTGTTCACATTTAGATACGGAATACGAAACACACACAAAGGATTTCGGGTCTAGTTGTGAGATTTCTATCAAATGAATTTAATTTAATTTTTTTTATCACATAAAAAAGAAAGTGAATTGTTGTTATTCGAATAATTCATTTTTATACATTTTTTTATGGTATTGATTGGTGAACAAATCCGATCTGATCTGATTGTTAATAATTATTTCCTATTGTCTAGAAACGAAAAAGTATAAGACTATACATTGAATATATGACGATATACACAAATATATTGTAATCAGTGATTGAAAGTGTTAAAAGTTACTTTTTCCCAAAATTGAGTTTGTTTGCATAATATTCTTTTTCATTTAATTATCAGTTTTCACTTGTAAATATATTTTAATTTGTCCATACTAGGCGCTCAGTTGATAATGTATTTTCTTAGAAGGGCAATTTTGCGGTAAATAAATAAAAAAAGAATTTTATAGGAAATACATAAATGATCAGATTTGTCTGTAAATTATCGTGGACGATCCTCAAATGCAGTAATTAAATCATTTTGTAAGAAACAGTTTAACTTTTAATCATTTTAAAATACATTTAGAAAAACTCTCACTCAAATTTACGCAAACGTAAAATTCATTAAACATTTTTATTTTAAAAACTGTTTGAATTGTAATTTAAATATACAATTTACTATCATCTGGGTCACCACTTATTGTGTGAAAATTCCCGGGAATTCCAAATTATCATTCGTTAACAAAAACTACCATCTCCACCTTTTTCTCGTGCCATTGTATTAAGCATCTTCTACTGTTAAAATACTTTTACTAATTTGGTTGGTTGTGCTAGTTCACTTTTCTACGGCCCATAATTTTTCAAGCAGCAAATCACTCAAACGTACAATTTCTTTGCAACCCACTTATTAACAAAATTTATAATGTTTAAACAGTAATTCTTGTTTAATTTGTTTTTAATTTTTGATAATTTTGATAATAATTTAACATTTTTATGTTAACATTTACGTGTGGATTAAGAAAGTTTATTCAAAAGAACAATAAGAAATCAAAATTTGACGTTTAGAAGCATAGATCGTTTATTATTCCTATTAGGAAAATATTTCATAATTAAAGTACTTGATTAACGTAAGAACATAGTAATTATTGTAATTGTATTAGAAAGAGCGTCCAAGCAAATTAATCTTTTGAGAACAAAATTAAAAATCTAATTTAACTAAGAATTTCGATAAAAACACGCATTAAATTATAACCGTTATATTGTCGGACATACTTACTGGCGATAATATCTAACATTTTGTACAGAACATATGCGTAATTATTAATGTTACATGTAATGTTACAACATTGTTGTTACTTACATATTTTACGTAATAAAATTAAAAATATAAACAGTATGTATGTAAAAGTCTTTAAGTTTATATTATTTTTAAATCTATGATTTTCGTTATCAAGAGACTTGTATGCGATTTTGAGATATAGTGGTAGTACTGTTACATTTCTTTTTAAGTAGCCCTGATGATGACAAAATTCTAGGTGGCGAAACGTTGTTTCTTAAAGGTTTTAAATGTGAATAATAAACTACGGTTCGAATAACACGTTATTTATTATCAAAAATTTTGCATATTAATCTGATCTATCTAGTAATTGTACACAATAATAACAGAGAGCCATGACGCTTTGGAGAATCTATAAGTCACTTATAATGCAAGGTTTTAAAAGCCGATATCAGCATTTATGTTGTCGATTGCAATGTAAAGGCACGTTTTCCTCCACGGTCATCAGTCGCCGACGACTGCGACTCAGTAGCGATGCGACGATTCAGTCGCCAATACACATACAATGCTTTTTAAATCTGTTCGTTTTCCTAGCGGCGAATGAGTCGCCGCTACAAACTTCATTCGCCGTCCGCTCGGCGACCAGTAGCCCTGACTGCTTTGAGAGCAGACAAGCGACTTATTCGTAGCGAATTTAAGATCATATAAGATCATCTTGGATGAGTTCCAAATACATAATGAAATTCATAGCGCGTGATTCGAAAATATTCTTTAAATTTTATTTCCTTGTGTGTTAAATGATTATACACTAATTTTGATTGAAATCTTTCTAATTTTCTTCGCTTAAACGAGGGTAATATTTTTTTTCCTTTTTTCACTTTCCAAAATTGAAGAAAGAAGTAAATTTTCGTCCTCTGCTTGATAATTTAGCAGCAATAAAATTAATGTTTTTCGACACATATTTTTAATGTTGTGTCGTGAGCCGAGGAAAACGCATAACAGATGAAAATGCTTCGGCGAATCAGTCGCAATCGTCGGCGAATCAGTCGCAATCGTCGGCGAATCAGTCGCAATCGTCGGCGACTGGCGACCGTGGAGGAAAACGCGCCTTAAAGCCTCAATACAATAATAATTTTGTCAGTTACTTGTTTTAATGAGATAATATTAAGTACCACTATAGAACTAATGTTCAGACATAAAATACAGATAATTGCTTTATATGCTGTTTCGCCATAAAACTCCGTGGCGTCGGTGGTAACTCAGCCTGTATATATTTAAGAACTCCATAGGCACAAGCTCTATTATTTTAAATGCAACACCCTAGTTGAATCATTCTGTATGTAGTACAAAACTACATTATTTAATATCTAGCAAGTCAACAATTTGTAATTAGGAGTAACAAAGATAAATAAAATCTGTTAAAAAGACTGGTTAAGAACGATTGGAATACGTGTAGAAACTGCAGACATTGACCTTAGATGCATGCGTGTTTACCTATACATTCACTTAGATGCAGGCGTGGTTATTAATAATTGAATATAATATAAAGGAAATTTATTGAATGGATATTCAATATAAATTCTATTTGGCGAAGGATGACAATAAATTTCATGCTGGCGCTATTGAAAACAACATATGTATAGACGTATTTTAAACATTTCATAGATTTTTGCAATAGGATGTCACTCATTTAGAGATACACAAGGTAAATATTTCCTAAATTTTTATCGGTCTGTTTCTATAATTCAGAAAACTCTGTGAAGCTATTTTTCATCAGGTTAAAGATACTTCTACTTCTATATTTCAGACTAATTTGTATTTTGAAAATAAAGTTTAAAAACTCTACTTTTATCAGAAAATCTATGACAAGTAAATTTGGTAGAGTTTTTAAACTCTATTTTGAAAATAGAGTTTAAAAACTCTACTTTTATCAGAAAATCTATGACAAGTAAATTTGTCATACATAATATATTCTACTTTAATTTCGAACAATGGATTAAAGTTAATTTTTTGTACATACATATTTGCAAGACAGTTTTTTGATTTGTAAAAAAATAAGGCATTTCATCCTTATATTTGCATCAATCCTTAAATTCAATTATAAATTAACATCTAGTGTAAAATATAGGTGCTCAGACTTTTTTGGAAAAATGTATTTATCATAATGACTTTAAAACTTCTTTAGTGGTCTTACCGATTACTACTAACTAAAAAAGCGTCGAGAAAATACTGGATATCAAATTTTAATTTAAATACTAATATCATTCAAAATAATAAAAAAATGAACGTCGGTCGTATCGAACTGGTTAATAGGCGTATTCAATGAGTAGGACCGAAATATTCGTAGAAACCTAGCAATTGTGGGCTCGTCAGTCGCAAGACGAACAAACAATTGCGGTACGATCCAAGACGGGCCGAATATAATAGCTCACTGGGATCTCTTCGCGAGTCGCGAGTTCTGACGGACCACCCAAGTTGAACACGATGCTATGAATGAATATACGGGATACCATGCGGCCAACCCACGGCCTACTGATGAATTGTGATCGCTCTGATCTGACTTGACGGATCTTCCTCGATCTCTGTACTTAATTTCGAACCTGACTCATCTCAGATCATATCTCATCAAACAAAATGCTTATAATTATTTTAAGTTTTAAACGGATGTTTTAAATTGCCTCCTTATAGATTTCTAAACGTTTAACGACCGTAATTTGTCTTTACTGTGCTTAGTTCATGTTTTTGCTTTTCGTCACGTCTCATAGCGTCGTTCATTGAATAAACTATTAATCCATGGACTTTACATTACAGTTTAAGCGAAATTATAAAACCCCTAAAAGTATGTTAAAAATAATTTTTAATCTTTACATAAAAAAATTCCTACTTAATCAAAAATGTTTCCACATGTGTTTCCACATATGTTTAAAACTAAATTTAAAATATTTCAAAATTTTCTCAGCAACAAATATTGAATTACGAAATTTAAATGGAACATCCTGTATATTGTTTCATTATTCGAAAATACACATTAAAAAAAAAATCAATAGTACAATTTTGAGAACAGGCAGGCAGATATGGATACTTATAAATATTCGCTAAGACACCCATGGAATCAGTTATGCATTTTGACAGATATTGATCGTTGCCATAGTTTTTGATATTTATATATGATATAAATAAATATAAACTAGAGCTATTAACTATGACGATATGGAAACCGTTCATTGTACAAATTATACAACTATTTACAGTTGCTCCCGCCTTTCCGTATATAAGGAATGCTATAGAAATATGCATAATTTTACTTGAAAGAACATTCAATATGTATTTAAAACAATTAATCAAATATTATAAAGTAAGTTCAAATTGGTAACCATTGTTAGCCGCGCATAATTCAAGTCGCCTTAAAAGGTTTCTGCTACACGTTGCTCTTATCATTTATGGGGTAAATGTATGACAAGCTCTTGCAATTTTGTCCTGAAGATTTTGTATATTTAAGAGTTGATCAATAGAAACAATTTGATTTAGATAACCCCAAATAAAAAAGTCTAAAGGTGCCAGGGGAGCGCGCAGGCCAGCGTATTGGACCATCTCTTCCGATTCAACGATTGGGGTTATTGAGTGAATAATGTGCAGGTGCGCTGTCCTGCTGCCACAACATTGTTTGCATCTCCTCAAAAGGTACGTTTTCTAAAAGCTCTGGGAGGACATTTTGTAAAAAATTTATATAACATGCTCTTGTCAACGTGCCTTGATAAGAGTATGGACCAATAACACCATACGTGAACACCCCACATTTTGTGAAAATTTTTCTCTTTCCCATAGCGGATTTTCGTTAGACCAGTAATGTGAGTTATGACGATTAACGGTTCCATTGTTGTGAAATCAGCTTTCATCACTCAATAAAAACAGTAATAATAATAATAAAAAATATAATAATAATATAGCAATAAATAATGCGCTTTAGACACATGAACTATTTATATCACATGAAGTTCAAAAACAATGGCAACGATCAGTTTCTGTCAAAATGCATAACTATTGAGTTTGTTTTAATGTGTATTTTCGAATAATGAAACAATTTAAAGGTTGTTGTATTTATATTTCGTAATTCAACATTTGTTGTTGAGAAGTAGAAATTGGGAATGAAGGTTTAATATTACAGAAATGATCTTCCCTAAGGCTCTAACAGATATCCTGAATTTGAAGTATATCAGATTTACAGTCTCTGAGATATCGGCTGTTATAAATGTCCTGGGACACCTGTTTTTTTTTCTTCTGAGTATTGAATGCTCTATGAATCCGTTTGCTTTGGATTTTGGTTTGTAAAATTTCCGTCATATGAGTTTTCACATTTTATATTATTTTCTTTGGACATGTTAATAACAAATCATGTAAAAAAATGGAGAATGTTTTCGACGTACTAAGAGAATGATTCGTGGTTATTACAGGAAGCTGCGGAGAGTTGTAAGAATCCTTGTTTTCTTTCAAGGTGTACAGTGTTATTTCATGAAAATTAGTTTTAATTTTTCTTTTCAAATTTTCTTGTTTTGTTCAGTTGTAGACATAACATTTCAGAATTTTATAGCTTTTTTATGCCCATTTAAAAAAATCCACATCAACGTGGAAAATGTAATATAAGAAATTTAATTTTATTACAAAGTAAAATTAAATTAGTTGCCATTATTCAAATATTATTTTGAAAAACTTTATAATTTAGAAAAATTAATTTATTTAAATATTAGTGGCTGAAGTTATATTTTTACGATTAAGCCAAGATGTTTTAACTTGCACACGTTATAGCGGCAGATCAGCTTTAAGATATTACGACAAGCCCTTTCATAACAATTTTTTGTTTGACGCATACTACATAATTATTGCGATTTTTGATGATTCTACTCCTCTGTTATACGTTTGTGTAATGAGTTTTTGAAAACACTCATATGTACGTTTGAGAATTATATTTAGATTTGTATTACATCATCTAAGTGCGAGTTAAAATTTAATTTAAACACTATGTAATTAGTTTTCTAAACAAAGACTTAATGAATATGACATTAAAAGTCTGTGGATATGTACACAATGTAAATGAGGTTACTATGTGGAAGTATGTTTTGATGCCAGAAATTTTATTTTTGTTGTAATAAGTCTATTTGTTTCGTGAATCATTTTCGATCATATTGTATAATTATAATATCGTTGCACCTGCTTATTTATTTTACAATTTTCTCCTTTATATCTATAATTAATACTTATCATCTTTTTGATGTTTCTTCAATTAGTTTCTCATTCTTGAGCGGTCTCTATTATAATATACTTATTATTATAAATTTCAAATCAAAACGGACTGTGGACTGTTATTACACATGAGTATAAAAATGAAAATAATGTATTGGGTGTATAATAATTAGTATTAAAGAGGATACAATTTGCTAAGAAAATAAGAAAAATAAGAGGAAGGAAATGGAGAAGAACTCACAAAAACGGATCTAAGACCGAACTGAACTCCAATTTTCTCTGCAATGATATCGAGGATGCAAGTTTTAAAGAAACGTTATGCAATATTCCAGACGCTTAAGAAAAGAAAACTGAAAGAAAATTTACATTATTACAAATAAACAAATAATGTGACAAAAGAACTGATAGCTTATGCAAAGGTGTGTTGTACTTTGGCAAAGGACTGAATGTTGGGAATTTGTGTATAATTACCTATAATAAAGTTTCATGAACTTAACTGAGTACAATCCGGAAATAAAATGTACTGTCACGAAAAATGTTCACTTCAATAGAAGAATACTCATAGTAACAAATCTCGATCAAGTCGATGATGGCCGTGGTGATCATCGTGGTTTTGAATCATCGTATTGGTACGACGAGCCAAATAGGTAGATAAACTTTTTATTGGGAGGTCCTTGACTAGCAGTGCAAAATTCGATATTTCTTCGTTTTTGGATTTTGTTTCGTCATAACGCATAATTCTTTCGTCGAGAAAAATTACAGTTCTCTCACAACCAGCCTAAAGCCCAGATTTGTCTCTCTATGAAGTTTCATTGTAATTTCGTGATTATCAAAGGACGACAGACAAAAATACATGGTGTAAATTCTCACCATAATGGACGAAACACTTTTATCTAGAAATGCAAAGTAGAAATCAATATCTGTTGTCCCACAGAACTTATAGGAAAAAACGACCATTAAATAACTTTTAACCGCGAATAAAACCATTTTTTTTTTAATTTATTTTAGAGATCATAACATATGATTTAAAAATTTACAAATAAACTTACAAATGTATTAGCTGATATTAACTTTTCATTCTTACTAATTTAAGCGTGTTATGAAGCAATATTTCATAACCATAAATGCGTGAATTCGTTGATACATAGAGAAAGCGAATAAAACAAGTCATATGATATTGTTACACCACCAACGATAAAAGTCAATGAGTTACGTTTTTTTTAATAAATTTAATATAAATTAAATTCTCCTGTTATCAAATAGGTTTGACCTAATTAAATAAAATTTAATTAAACTTAATTTATTAGAAAAAGACAATTCTTTAAAATGACACTTTTAATTTAAGTTTCATGGTTGTTTAATATTTTATAAAAACTTGGAAAATATTACTAGTAGGTAAATGATGTAAATTTTCATATATTTTTTCTCTGTTAAATCACATGCTTAAGTGATTCATTAAAGCAACAAAGAATAGTTAATTATCATTGATTAGACAAGGCTTGTTATAATTAACTTAAACACAATGGTTCTCACCTAGTATAATTGACACATACTGGATTGATACGACTTCGCGTACATAATTTGTGTAAATACTCATTTCAACAAAGCATGTTTTAAGCATTACCTTAAGGCAAATTACATATACAAAATTAATAGTAAAGCAGTTTCTTCATTAGTAATTTACATTTTGAACTGCAGTATTAAATTTAATAACTGTTCATCTATTTAATTTTTTAAATGTACTGTTTTTTATGATTTTTTATTAGATAAGTTCCTATAACATTACACTTATACACTGTGAACAATTATTTTTTAATTATTAGATTCTTTTGAAATTTTGCAGTTGTATATAGTCGAGCTTGATTTTCGAAAATACTTTATTCATTTTTCAGTTACCTATACAATATGAATATTTATACAATGGATTAAATGAAAATGACATAAATAATATATTTTAAATGATAATAAGCAGTTAATAATAATTAATAAGTAACTGGGTTTCAAGCATTTTTATTTTGAAGAAATTAAAGAATTAAGTGGCCAAGATATAATGAATTTATTTCTAAAAAAAAGAAGGGTGAATGTAAGGTGAATAAATATTGCTCATAAAGTATGTTCAAAATGATACATCATGTTTTATTACAGATCCTCTATTCCATAAAATATTCAAATATACAGGGTGATTCAACATTTTTTCTAGAAACTTCAGTAATGTATTCTGACAGTTTAATTAATGAAAAAAGTTTATATAAACACATATCCTAAAACGCTTTGCCTTTAAGGTACAGAGTGTTTTATAGAATATTAATTTTATTCGATGAAACTTAGACGCCTGTTATTAGACTGTTCTAAAATAAACGAACATCGTTGACAAATCAAAGCTTTTCTTTTAGAATCCTATTTTAGAAATGATGGAAATGAAACCGGAAACGGGAATATGACCATTCTTACGTTGCCTGTTGTGAAAAATTTCAGGAGAATTCTAAAAGAAAAGCTTTGATTTGTAATCAATATGTGCCTCTTTGACAAGTAATATGATGGCTGTTGTTTTATAATTTATTTCTAGAAAGTCATGGCCAGACACTATTAAATCCATTAATTTATGGTACATTATTTATTGATTTTAAGAAGATTTTCTGCATATTTGACAAAACTAAATA
>JAFFZR010028137.1:0-14439 GCA_018397195.1 Lethrus apterus | reverse complement strand
TTTATGGTCTCTACCACCTAAAATTATTTTCAGTTATACCGAGTGTTTCGTTTGTGCGCAACCGCGAACAACTTTAAAATTTTGAATGGAACATTCTATACATTATTACATTTTTGAATTCCTTGGGTAATTTAAGTTTAAGTTTGTATAAGATAATCATTGTCTATATTTATTCGTTTTATACCTATTTGCATTTATTCGGAAATTTTGACAGCTGACGGTCTTCGGAAAAACGCCAATAGTTCAATAACGAAATACTGCAAGATCATGAAATTGTATGCAATGCTAGTGATAATAGTAAAAGCATTAGAAGTTCGATATGTAATACTAAATAAATCTTCTTCTTTTTGAAACAATTTACATGCGGAAAACTTAATTTTTTTTTAATGGCAGTGCTATATTTTCATGCATTAGTCGAAAGCAAAATTTAATTATCTATTAATTTGAATAAGCCACATATGAAGTTAAAATTAATAATTTTCGAGATATTGATGTATTTTTTTATTTTCTTGCAATGTCATCCCTCCTGAGAACCATAAAAGTAATTTTTAAAGGAGTGTTTTTTAAAACAAAGCTGATAAGCTATGAACTAATAAATAAAATATACTGTAAATAAGAAGATACACTAAGCTTTACATTTCAAAGCTTTATAATATTCACACATTAAAGAGGGAGATTACAAACAGCCATATTTTAAATAGGAGTTATAGTTCTGTTAAAAAAGCGGTATTGTTAAATTATCTCTTCTTACCTTAAGAAACTTGTGGTTCCAACAATATGGAGCCCTTAGCCATTTTGCAAGAAATGTACGAGATTATTGAAATCATACATTTCCGGCGAAATGGAATGGAAGAGGAGACTCGTTTCAATGGCCATCTCGCTCACCTGATCTTTTTTTTTTTTTCTCTGAGAATATATCAAAAAAACTTGTGTACCGAAACAAACCCACAACTATAGAAGATATGCAGCAACGTGTACGGGAAGCATTTCAAAGTGTAAATGAACATATGCTACTTTTATTTTTATTTTCTCATTTTCCAAATATTTTTTCCGTTAACAAGTGTTTAATATATTATTTAGTCTATAATAATTAATGTTGCATTCCAATCTTATTCCATTTAGTTTTTTTTTTGTGGAAAGAATGACAGCTTACGGCAGCAATTGGGATATAACGAAAGTGCCATGAAACTTATATATTTTGATTAACGATGAACTCAAGAAAGCAGTACCTAATATTACATAAAAATTTGACATTTTGTGATCTCTCTATTTAATTTGTGAATATTATAAAACTTTGAAATGTAAAGCTTGTTGATCTTCTTATTTACGGCATATTCTATTTATTACTTCATAGTTTATCATTTAAAAATTACTTTTATGGTTCTCAGGAGGGATGGTATCAAGATCTCGAAAATTATTAATTTTAACTACATATGTTGCTTATTCAAATTAATAGACAATTACATTTTGCTTTCGACTAAAGCATAAAAATATAGCGCTTCCATTTAAAAAAATTATATTTTCCGCATATCAATTGTTTCAAAAAGAAGAAGATTTATTAAGTATGTGGTGTTACATATCGAATTTCTGATGCTTTTACTATTATTACTAAAGATCCCTCTAGCGTTGCACAAAATTTCATGGTCTTGCAGTATTTCGTTATTGAACTATTTGCATTTTGCCGAAGACCGTCAGCTGTCAAAATTTCGGAATAAATTCAAATATCTTAAAAACGAATAGACATAGACAAATATTATCTTATACAAACTTATATTAAAATTACCCAGGGAACTCAAAACTGTAGTAATGTATAGGGTGTTCCATTTTAAATTTTAAAGTTGTTCCTGGTTGCGCACAAATGAAACACTCCGTGTAACTGAAAATAATTTTAGGTGGTAGAGCTAGAGATAATACAAAAAACTTTTGTCTTAAAATATTTTTGTATTTTAACAGCTATGAGCCTATCACACTCAGAGCACATGATGTTGTATATGACACCTGATCTGTATCTTTCGCTAATACGATCTTTCATTTTACTGAACAGAGAGTCAATGGTTTTAAGACTATACTTAGATATTTTCACATTATTAAACTTGAAAATATTCATAATGTTATTAGTAATATTAGGAATTATGGGTAAACGGAGATATTTTACCTGAATTTTATTTTGGGCAATATTATTATTTTCAACATTATTATTTATCCTATTAAAAATTAAACTATTTACTAATGTTTTGGGATATGCATTATTAATAAAAGTTTGTACCAAATGCTTTAAATTTTTTTGTCTATAAACTGGGTTACTTATTTTCATTATTTTATTTTTTAACATAATTATGTTATTAATTTTTTGTTTAATTGAGTGGTTAGACTAATGTACTAAACTGATGTACCCACCCGATGCTGTAGGTTTTTAGTACCAATCGAAAATAATAACATTATCCAAAGTCCTAATGACTTTTGTGTCAAGGAAAGGTACAAATCTATCAACTTCACGTTCGTTAGTGAATTAAATGTGCTGATTAAAATCATCGAAAATACTTAATGTCTCATCAATACAATCAATAGGCACCGCATAGATGATATCATCGACATATTTTTTAAAAAGGGTATTTCAAAAGGTAAAGCCGGAATTATAAAATCTAGCATATAATCTAACACAATTTGTGCAATCTATGGGTGTACCAAAAATTTGTTTAAAAAAACAGTTATTGAATGTGAAAAAGCAATTATTGAATATGAAACGAATACCTAGTAAGAAATCATCTAAAGTAAAACTGCAATGTTCACTTATTATTGACCATTTATCTGAATGTGATAGCTGTTATAGAGGATAAACGTCACAATACATAGCTATATTGTACCTATACTGGGGTCGGTTGTTCCGTCAATCGGGCTCGTCTTATTTAATTTCACCATAACTGTACAATGACAGAATTTAATTTCCGGACACGCACTGCTATCCTAACGTATTTAATACCGTTTTTAATCCTTTCTTTCTGCACCCTCCATTCCTTTCTTTGTATTGCTGTATAAATAATAAAAATAAATAATAAATATCAGAACTAAGCTCACATAAGAAAAAATCCCTTATGAAAAGAAACAAAAAATGTACAGTTTATTAACATTAACATCTTAAAACAGCCAACTGTAATTAAATAGTAAAAATCACATCGCCGCAATACGCAATAAAATGAGTATAAAATATGTAATTAAAATGTATAATTAAAGCTTAATTCTACGTCTCGTTATTTTTCTATTTTCTTTATATCCAGCCATATTTTGTTCTTCGTCGTCATCAACAGGGCGGTGGGCTCCAGCACAAACGGCAGTTGGGTTTTTTCGTTCAACGATATCGAGTAGTCTTTCAGCAGTAAAGTCAGACCCACTTTGGTTTGCATTATCCCGAATCGAGAACCTGAATTAATTTTATTATTAACTTTCATATACCTACATTTCATATAATGGCAATAAAATAAAAACACGATGCAGTTTATTACAAATAATTACAAGTTTTTATGGATTTTATGAAACGGGCAATGTGTGTGTTTTTTTTTTTTTAGTATGTAGGCCTGTGGTTTTGTTATTTTATTATACGAAGAAACAGGAAGAACGGAAATGTTTGAAAGGCAGAGAATTAAAGATAAATTAATAAAAATTACTTCGATCAGTATTTTTACCTCATTACTGTTTATGGCGGTACGGCTTACTAAGTGTGAGTAAAAGATAAAACCGTAGACTGTAGGAAACTATAAAATGGAAAAAACAGGCAACAGAGCTAACATTTGCATATGACATGGTGAGAGTAGATGATAAAAACTAAAGAAAGAATATGACAATACATTTTGAAAATAATAAGACGATGATAAAAGCTCCGAAATGGTGGTCTCGATGTTGGATGAAGGTGCACAAGTAGATGAACAATTAATGGAAGAGTTGGGGAAATCTACTGTTAAAGGTGGCGTTCAAAGGATTAGTGTGGACAAACAGGGAAATAAGGAAAGAACGAAATAGAAAATACGTTTAAATGAGAAGCGATACCAGTTTTCTTATTTTTTTTAAAGGAATTCATTCCTCAATATGAAAAACACCCACCTATGCAGTTCCTGGGCCCTTCGCCGAACGGAAGAAACGTGAACGGATGACGTTTGGCTTTGTTTTCTTCGGTAAAGCGTTCCGGATCGAAGACATCCGGATTCGGATAGAATTCCGGATCGCGATGAAGCCCCAAAACGGAAATGAAAACCTTGCTGTTTTTCTCGAGCGTAACGTCAGTGCCCGGAACTGGGTAATCTTCCGTGCATTTTCTCGACAGATGCGGTACCGGAGGGTACTTCCTCAACGTTTCTAGAAATAAAAGAAAATAGACGGTTGATTGGAGGTATTTAATCGCCGCATATTGAAGTTGTAAAATTTGAGCTGAACACAAGGTGTGCAATCAAGTATCCAATTTAATCTTAACTGTAAAGTTCATTCTGCAGGAAGACCAGTTTACTGGCATACTAACATCGATAAAATACTCTACTGGACTTTTTTAAAACTAAGAACGAATCGATTTTAAAGATGATTTCGTTTTGCGCTCAGATCATACTGTCAGTGTGACGTTTAGATGATTGTTTGAATATTCATAGCCCACTGTTCAGAAGTAATCCAAAAATGACAAAATACACAGAAAATCGTCGATATCAAGAAAATGTTAACAGATAGGGTACCCCTTCCGTCAGTTGTCCATTACACGATGCGAGTAAATACTGAGTGCTCCATTAAAAAAATCAGTATGATGAAATTGGTCTACATGAGGTCTACTTTTTAGACTCCCTGTAAACAAATAGGACACAATCTAGCATCCCCATAATGTGCCAGATACAACGGCTTTTGTTTTATGAGAGAGACAGAAGGAACTAAAAAAACGAGGTTTTACAAAAAAATCGAAATATTTCAAAAACTACAAATAGTTTTAGAATTTAACGTAGAATTCAAAATAATGTAACAAAACACACTGAAATAAATATACCTTACCATCTATAACTTGCCCCAAGTACTTGAGCTCCAAAATGGATTCGTACGTAATCTTGCCTTCGCTGCCCTCTAGATTCGTCCATATTTCATCCCTGACCTTCTGTTGTATGTCTTCGTTCTGAGCCAACTCGAATAAACAAAAGTTCATGGTCGTGGAGGACGTTTCGAAGCCGGCCAGAAAGAATACGAACGCCTGCGCCGCGATTTGTTCGACCGTAAGTCCGCTCTTTTCGTCGTCCTCCTTCATCTCCATCAATATCTGCATAAAGTCGTTTCTGTACACGTTGTTTTTCTTCCGATATTCGACCATTTTCCTGACAACATCCAAGAAAAAATTAGTCACGTCTTTCGGTATAAAGACGATGCCCAAAAACTTGCAGATGTTGGGAAACGTGGTCGCGAAGAAAACGCGCATTTTACGCTTGAACGTCGGCCTGAAGATGTTTCTTCCGTTACGTCGGAAATCGGCGTCAGGGACTCTGAAGCTGTTGCACTCCAATCCGAAAGCACACGATCCTATCACGTCGGTCGAGTAACATGCCAGGATCTCTTTGATGTCAATCGGTTCGTTCTCTTTGGACAATTTGTCGACCTCCTCGATCATCTGTTTTCCGCAGTCCAGCAACGTGCTGAACATCATCTTCATCTTTCCCGACGTGAAAGTCGGAGTTAATTTCTGTCGCATCATCTTCCACTTGTTACCCTCCAAGTTGAACAAATGGCCACTTAAGGGATCGGCCTTCTCGTTGTAGTAAGTTCCCCGGTCGTAAAAGTGTTGAAAATCCCGTGTCATCACGTTCTTAACGCATTCCGGATCGATGGGCATGTACACCGGTCTGGTGCTCATGTATATGCCTCCATGTTTGTGACCGTCCGCCTTGAATTTGTCGTAGTATTTCCGCACAGTTTCGAAAAACGGCGATTTTATCGTGAACGGATTCTGGGCGTTTCCGAAAGGTATGGCGGTGGGCAATTGCGGGACGTTTCTTTTTTTCCAGTATCGAAAGGCGAACTTGTAATAAGTTAGTATTACCATCGCCAACGCGACCACCACACCTGCTAGGTCTCTTGCTGATAAATGGAAAATCATTTTTATCTGCAACAAGAATATTACTTTAAGCAAATTTAGTTAAATGAGTTGCCATTGCTAATTGCTGTGAATTTGTGTATTCAAAGGTCATGGTCGCTCGCATTTCGAAATGAACCTGTATACACCGTGTCGTAAAAGTATAGAACATTCTTTATTTCTCAGGAACTCAGTACTATCGTTCTTAAATTATTTCTTGACGCCCTACTCTTCTTTTTGTTTTTTAATTTAAATATAACCGCGCACAGTCACAAAACTTTGAAGTGAAATATCTCGAAAACAAAAATCGATCGGAAAACATTTTATTTCAGACTTTTTACTTAAAATGTTAAGGTGAATATACTATTTCAATTTTCGCCTCGAGTTGTAAATCATCCTGTATATCTCGTACTCGCATACCTCGTCCCTACCCTTCTTACACTGTCGTTGCCACATTTATAACAATACCTTCGTTGGGTAAGCAATTTGTAGCGTCCTATCATACTCGTATGACAAACAAAATTGCAGTACAGTACCTACCTTATGTTAGAACGATGAATAATTGACAATAAACAGGTATTATTTCAACAAAGGAGAAATGCAAAGTTACAAACGGCGTATTGTCGGAAATGCTGTTCGGGAAACGCGGGCGAACAATAACGCGACCCGGGGCACGACAAACCGGCACAATTTTAACTGTAAATTACAAGCGGGCGCCCTGGATGCCCCATCGGCTGCCCGAACTTACCAACTTCTGCGATCTCTAACCGGGATTCGTATGTGCATTATTCCACCCGGCCTCCGGCAACGACCATTGCGTCGGATTATATGCGCTTTGTGACGACCCTAATCGCATCGACTGACGTCGAGGACCGCATTTGGATCAACTGAGCCGCTTGTTAATCGAAGCGGCGGCGTCGAGTATCCGCCGACGGCTAGGGTCAAGGTCGTTACATAACGGCGACCGAATGAAAGATTATCTCCGGAGACCTCGGGGCTTTCTAAAGCGGGAATAATATTTACTCTTCCGGTGGACGAGGACGTTTGTTGAAGACGAAACGGTAAATTGAAAATATAACGCAGGTTAAGGTTTTTGTAAGAGTTGTGAGACGATTTTTAATGAAATATAAATGTAAAACTAAGAAAAGTAATTATTTTTATTCTTGTCTGCCCGCCGTAAAATTATGTTGTATGATAAAATGTTGTTGCAATGACAATTAAATATTCAAAACCAGATGGAGTTTAAAAGAATAAAATTGTGTTTTAAATCTAACATTATAAGTTTGAGTATCGGGCCCTTTGGATATATAATTTTACATCGACGTCATCGTGTTTATCTTTCAGTGGTTTTGAGAATCGAGTTTGGTTACACCGACGAACCAACCCAGCCATACTCAACCTTTTTTTGTCTCGGGCCACATACATATACGTTTCCTACGTTACGCGGGCCACAACATAGTATGTATGTATGCACATATAAAAGCATAGCGGGCCGCAGGTTGAGTATGGCTGAACCAACCGATACGTTCATAAAAATTAAGTTGCCTTGCATAACATTTTCTGACAGACTGGGAGGGCTGCGCCATCGATGACGTCGAAAACGAATCGCTCGAGCTGATGGGAGAGCTTGATTACTCTAGGGTATTTGATTTTCTGGATCGCGACGTATTGTCGCAGACGTTTGTTAAAATTGCTCGAGTCCTTGATGTTATATTGATCAAACGAGGCTTATTGAGCCACGACGACGTTCATTTGAAATACCTGTATTTATCGATGAAATGTAACGGCGGCATATGCACAATTATTTTTTTTTATTATTATTATTATTCCAACGTTTCTAAAATAGTGACTCAAACCGTAAGCCTCCGCGGGCTTTGTCAATTGTAATAAATTCGTGGTTTCGTCCACTGTGTTATTTTCAGTCTTAATATTACAACAACAACGGCCCTGAAGATGTCTCTTACGAAAGTGGACGAAGCGTCGGAAAATATCAGCCGACAACGAACGCGGTTCCATCCCGGAAGACAAGAATTTATTTCAACTCTTTCTATATATTACCAGCCTATTTGGCTCACTTATGAGTTCTTTGCATTTATTCCTTCTTTCAAAGAAGTCTTTAAAACCTCCTTAACACTCCTTGTCTCGTTAAAACGTTTTAAGGTTTTCATAACCACAGATTTACTAATTGGATTTCGATTGAGGTGAGCAGTATTAAAAAGCGCGCAGACGTCTGCATGACTACGTCAACTGTATTGTCAAAGTGTTGTTTTTTGTTTGATTTCAAAGGCCGATGCGACTGCATCTTGGCTAAGGGTTTGTTAGTGCGTAATTCTTACATTTTTAATTTTCGGGTTAAAACACAAATACATATAGATGTTACATCACTATACTCAGAAAAATATAAGCTTTCCATTGATGTGTAATTTGACCTCTCGTGCCATTAAAAAAAAAAACAAGGCGGCACTGTATCTCAAAAACCAATAAAGCTAAACATTTGAAAACATTATAGTTAATTAGTTTTAGTTACTTGATTGTATGTGCAAAGTTTCAGTTTAATCAGATAAACGGTTCCTGAGAAATTAAGCCAGTTCCATACTTTTGGGACACGGTATATACAGCGTGAGTCGGGAGGATCGCACCAAACTCAAGGAGTGTATTCTACATGTAAAACTAATTCAAAAAAAGTCAAATGTTGTTATCGGATATTTCTTTGTTTTCAAGTTACAGCGTCATAAAAAAAATCCCATACACACTGTTCTAATCATTGCGTCCTTGTAATAAATGTTGCTCTTCTCGCTTGTTTTCAAATTAATGCGTCTTAGAGTGATTTGACGCTTCGGCGGTAAACGTGTGGTGTGGTATGGCTGATATTTATTTAATTGGTCCTTTCATTGTGGAGCATCGCCTCATAGGATACCAATACTTTATTTTTTTTACAAAATGAATTACAAGAACTAATAGAAGATGTTGCTATAAACATCAGAATGCAAATGTGTTATCAGCACGATAGAACTCCTGCACAATTCGCTCGTCAGGTCAGGCAACATTTGGATAAAATGCTTCCAGGACATTGGATTAATCGGGGTGGTTCTGTTAGTTGGCCTCCAAGGTCTCCCGACTTGACACCATTGGACTATTCTTTATGGGGCTGGATGAAAAAAGAAGTTTATAAAGTAAAGTAAAAGTCGGGATATACTAATTCAACGTATTGCAAATGCCTCAGCCGATATTAAACAAAGGCATGAATCCACCAGAAGAGCTGCGGGCGCCCTTTTTAGACGAAGCAGAAAATGTTTAGAAGTCAATGGCAGTATTTTTGAACATTTATTGCAAAAACGCAATGATTCGAACAGCGTGTGTGGGGAATTTTGTTTTAACGCTGTAACTTGAAAACAAAGAAATATCGGATAACAAAATATAAATTTATTAAAATTATTTTTATGTGTAGAATACACTCCTCGAGTTTGGTGCGATCCTCCCGACTCATCCTATAAAAAGGTATGTCACGACGAAATTTCGTTAGAGGAATATAGAAAACTAATAAGAGTTAAATTTTTGAAAATTTGTAAATATTAGTTTCGCGATACACCGTTTCGATTTAAAATATTTTCGAATTTTCGCTTCTTCCGGTTACACAGGAATTGGATATCAGCTTCTTTATTTTAAATGGAATACCCTATTTTTTATGATTGATTCGTATTCGCGAGGTACTTTTAAGGCTTGTTTATCAAATAAACTTCGCATCTAAAATTAGCCCTTCACGAAATAATGGCAAATTTTTCATTCAGAAAATCTTGTTACTTTTAAATAGCAACCTATATTTTTCAGATTCATTGCATTGTACGTTTGAAATTAGAGGCAGTATGTATTGACTTCCCTATAACTAAACGTCTTAGTTTCAGAGTTATTTTGGAAGATGTATTAATTCCCTTAAAATTTTATTTTGTACATTAGATTACGCTATGGAAATTCATGTAAATAAATAAAAGCAAAACAATAACACCAGTAAATAACTTTAGTATTGACAGATAATCTGATGTAATTTGTTTTATTTATTTAAATGAAGGAAAATCTATTATGCAAAATAAAATTTCCAAAATAACTCTGAAACTAAGATGTTTAGTTATAGGGAAGTAAATACATACTGCCCCTAATTTCAAATGTGCAATGCAATGATGATGAAAAAAATGTAGGTTGCTATTTAAAAATAACAAGGTATTAATATTTTCTGGATGAAAAGTTTGACATCGTTTTCTGAACACCCTGTACTATTTCGTGAAGATTATAATACCGCATTTGATTCAGTATATTTTCCAAAATAACTAGGTACCCAAAATTTCAAATCTGTGCATGCATTTATTTTTTGGGAATGTTGTTATGAGTAATAGCATGCAGTTGTCAATGTTTTGTCAAAAATTAAAATATTTCGGGAAGGGCTAATTTTGGAGGCGAAGAAAAAATGGGGTATTCGATTTAAAATAAAGAAATTGATATCAATTTCCGATTTAACCGGAAGAAGCCAAAATTCGAAACTATTTTAAATCGAAAGAGCGTATCGCAAAACCAACATTTGCAAATTTTCAATACTTAACTCTTATTAGTTTTTTTATATTCTTCTAAAAAAATCTCGTCGTGACATAGCCTGTATAAGTCTCAAAACCCATCGACATATTAAATATAAATTAGTAATCATCATACAAAAACTTAATCTCAGAAAAATTGATTTAATTACAAAATAGACTTACGTTAGTTTTATCAAATATTTTCACACCTTGGAAAACACAATTACTACAATAAAAGAATCTAGTGATAGTGTAATACTGATAGATAGGCGAGTCTAATCTGTATCAAGTTGTGTGTGGTCAGTGCATCATCTTGTATGTATATACATACATTTTATTCTGTATTATATCAAGGGTATTATAGTTATATAGTCAAGACGGGTTAAATTCCGATGACCGTCTTCTTTATTTATGACGTTGCAACGTCAAATGTTGCCAAATATATTTGACATTTACTGTCATAAAAAAACGTCATTGATTACGTGCATCGGAATTTAACCTGTCTCGACTATAGTCATTTACTCATTACGGAAACACAAGTTTGTTATTATAATGTCGTCGCAGACAGGATATATGCAAGCTAACTTATGTATTCGATATACATATAAATCCACGCACGTTAAATTAAACAATAACAGCACATTATTGTTTAAATTCCGTTTATAATTCCACGTCGATTGACGTTAATTTTTTTTTTCACCCTATTTACGAGATAATGAATAATTAGCAATTAAGGTAAATAGCTGTCGGTAGGAATAATGAAACGTGCCGTGCCGCCCTTTTAACATAAAATTAGTGTTTCCGACTTTATTTCCCTTAATTAATCTACCATTAATCTATTCTTAATTAACACGAAGTGGTACTCTCGATCCCGGCGAGTAGACTTTACCGTTTGCAAAAGTGTCGCATTTGAGCTAAAAGTTCGCAGTCATAGAGGTTGGGACGCGAATCTCAAAAATAAAAATGTTATACACGGAGATGAGCGAAAAGGAAGAAACGATCTCAATGAAAACAAAAAAATGAGCTGAAGGGCCGATGGAAATGACCGATGGAATTATACCAGCACGGGATGCAGGAAAAAAATGTATGAATTATAATGGCGTGTGGGGTAAGCGGTGTACAAGGCAAGTTCGAACAGTGATAGTTCGAACTTGTTAGTCAAAGTAAAAGGGATGGTATGACATGGAAAACGTGTTAGCTGGCCGGTAGAAAGTAGTAGGTAAAATTAGCCGGTTCTGAGCCCACCAGCACCACCTGGCACTGCAACCTTTGAACCGTGACCATTGGCCTTTGACTATGTTGGGTATCAAATGAAAGGTCTTTTCCTCCCGATCTCAAAAATGTATTTCCGGTTAAAGCGGAAGTCGCCGTAAACATATGATTTTGGACGTCAAATGAAAGGTCTTTCCGTTTCGACCCCAAAAATGGCAAGCATTCCCGGTTAAATCTGAAGTGGCCGTAGAATCGTAGATATATGATGCTGGGTGTCAAACGAAATGTCTTTTCGTGCGGACCTCAAAAATTACAAGCATTTCCGTTTATAGCGGAAGTAGCCGTAGATACCGGGTGTGCCAACTATCTGGGGTCGGTCTATTACGTCTTACCTATTCACTTTATTAAAAAATGTTTCAAGTAAAAGTTGTTTGGAGTCAAGTACTCTACACCATAAAATTATTTAGTTTTGCCTATACGTTATACAACTTTGTTATTTTAAATAGAACATCCTGTATATCGTCGCATTTTCAGATTCCCCGGAACAAAATAGGACTCCATACTCTAAAATTGAGCGGTTTTCGAGATATTCCACTTTTAGTTAAAAAAAATTAATTTAGGTAGTTCTCTTTAAAAATTAATAATGTTTTTATTAACGACGATTTTGTAACGATTCGTTGGCATAATGGTAACAATGCTTCAAGTTAAACAGTCATTACCAAATATCCTCGTTATATTATACAAAATTGTTTCAAAATTGATAATGAATTGCAGCATCTTTAAAAGGCTAAAACTCGTTTCTTTCAAATGGAACACTTGTATATTTTTATGCCATTTGATCAAGTTTTAAGTTCTTTTTCGATCGCATATAATATTCCCTATAGCTAAAATTAATTCTTTTTGAGTTATAGGTAATTAAGTATCCTAAAACCTGTATTAGACAAAATAAGATATAAGATATTTTCAATTTTAAAACACCCTGTATAATATAACGAGGATATTTGGTATTGGCCGTTTAACTTGAAGCATTGTTAGTATTATGCCAAAGACCCGATACGAAATAATCGTTAATAAAAACGTTATTAATTTTCAAAAAGACCTACCTAAGTTCAAATTAATTGTTTTTTCCTAAAAGTGGAATATCTCAAAAACCACTCAATTTTAGTATGGTGTCTGTAGTATGAACTTTCCCTATTTTGTAACGAGGAATCTGAAAATGTGACAATATACAGGGCCGTTCCGTTTAAAATAACAAAGTTCTATAACGCGCAGGAAAAACTAAACACCCTGTATGTTTTAGAATAACTTTATGGTGTAGAGTACTTGACTCCAAACAACTTTTACTTGTAATATTTTTTAATCAAGTGAATAGGTAAGGCGTAATAGACCGATCCCAGATAATTGGCACGCCCAGTATATTCTGGTTAACAATCACTTTAGAATTTTAGTATAAACTACAAGTAATATATCATATCCAGATACTTACTATTCCTACATAAATTTACTTCAAAGGTATTACGTCAATGGTATTAGTATTACTCTCATATATCTTATTTTGTCTAACACAGCTTTTATGATACTGAATTACCTATAACTCCAAAAGAATTAACTTTAGCTATAGGAAATGTTATACGCGATCGAAAACGAACTTAAAACTTGATCAAATGGCATAAAAATATACAGGATGTTCCATTTGAAAAAAACGAGTTGTAGCCTTTTAAAGATGCTACAATTCATTATCAATTTTGAAACATCCTGTATAATATAACGAGGATATTTGGTACTGACTGTTTAACTTGAAGCATTGTTACCATTATGCCAACGAATCGCTACAAAATCGTCGTTAATAAAAACATTATTAATTTTTAAAGAGAACTACCTAAATTAATTTTTTTTTACCTAAAAGTGGAATATCTCTAAAACCGCTCAATTTTAGTATGGGATCTGTAGTATAAACTTTCCCTATTTTGTTCCGGGGAATCGGAAAATGCGACGATATACAGGATGTTCCATTTAAAATAACAAATTTGTATAACGTACAGGCAAAACTAAACATCCTGTATATTTCACAATAATTTTATGAGTACTTGACTCCAAACAACTTTTACTTGAAACATTTTTTAATAAAGTGAATAGGTAAGACGTAATAGACCGACCCCAGATAGTTGGCACACCCGGTATAGAAGGAAGACAAACATAATAAACTGCAAAGTCAATCATCCATAGACTCAGAAAAGTACCAACCATGTCATAATTGAACTTACCACAAAAAAATACAATAATGAAACGGTTATAATACTTATTTACTTTTACTTTCGGTGTAAGGTTATTACGGATATTTCACTCCATACCTTCCTATCTTCTGTTAATCTTCTCACCTCCTGCCATTTAACATTCCTCAGTTAGGTTTGCATTTCTTACTTCCTCTTTCCATTTTTTCGTTGGTCTACCTTTTTTATTCCCAAGTTCTTTAGCCTTATACATATGTGCATAACATAAGAAAATAATATGTAATCCACTGAATTCTATAAATTCAGAGAAGCTTCATTCAATAAGTGTGTGTTGAATTATATCAAAACA
>JAFFZR010028136.1:0-14442 GCA_018397195.1 Lethrus apterus | reverse complement strand
TGTTTGTTGATGGGAGAACGGATTATGATGGACAGATATTTTTACAGAAACATTGTTTTCTCGGACGAAGCAACATTCACAACAAATGGAGTCGTTAGCAGCCAAAATTGTAGGTATTGGTCGAAAGAAAATCCAAATTTTCAAATAATAACAAATAGCCAGCGATACAAAAAAGTTAATGTTTGGTGTGTGGTAATGTACAATAAAATTATTGGTCCTTATTTTCTCAACGGAACTGTAAATCATAATACATACATAGAAATGTTAGAAAACTTCTTCCTTCCTGGACTAGATGAGGTAAACTTGCAGAAGAGACAAACGCTTCATTTTCAACAGGACGGTTGTCCTGCTCAATTAAGCAGAAATTTTACGCGTATGATTTGCAGGATGATGAAAATATTTTAAGACAGAAAATTGCAGATGCTGTATCGGACATAAATGGAGATACCATTCACCTAGTGTTCGAAAAATTTAGAGCAGTCGTTGAAAATGGGCAACATGTAGAATAAGTTTTCTTCGTTTTTGTGTATTGTAAAAATTGTGTAATAAATTGTAACCACGCTTCTTCAAATCTGTTACACTGCCTGTTCTATCAAACAGTGAGGTCGTTGTGGAACGCTCCAAATAAAAAATTCCCAGATCCTCCGACAGGCATCTTTTCTGATAGTTGTCAATTTTTGTACCCCCACTCCTTTGCGTAATGACGTCATCGCCATTTTTTTTTAAATGGCAACCTATATTTTTTATTTCGTTAGGGTTTTTAAATCTGTTTTCAACAGTATACAATTTTAAATAGGTTACATTAGAAAAAAATTTAAAAAAACGGCCTTCAAATTTTAATAGAAAGAAGAATGAAATGAACAAATTAATCCAGCTTTGATTAAACCGTCTTATTTTGTTTATTTACGGTTAAATCAAATTAGGTAGATCTTCCTGAAATTTTGTATAGGACCATAATTTCTTATCCTAAACAACTTTTCTTAGTAAAATTTTGTTGTATCATGGATTAACTGGATTAATTTGTTCATTTCATTCATCTTTCTATTAAAATTTGAAGGCTGTTTTTCTTGATTTTTTCTTATGTAACTTATTTAAAATTGTATACCGTTGAAAACAAATTTAAAAACCCTAACGAAATAAAAAATAAAAAATATAGGTTGCCATTAAAAAAAAAAAAAGGCGATGATGTCATTACGCAAAGGAGTGGAGGTAAAAACAATTGACAACTATCAAAATGCGCGTTCAAAAACAAAAGTTGACCTGTCGGCGGATTTTGGCCGCAGATGATCTGGGAATTTTTTATTTGGAGTGTTCCACAGCCAACGACCTCACTGTATACTCCCGGATATTTCCTATTAAAAAGTTCAATTGCGCTATATGACATATGACACTACACCGATACCGTAGCATTTCACTAAATAATAAATTCTTTGCTCTAGAGACAACATAATTCAAACATTGACTAACAATTAGTTGGCATGAAATCAACCATTTGAGTAAATTCTCAGTTGCATTTGTTTTCATTAGATAACTGCGATAACCACGTTGGCAAAATTTATACCTATTACTTATTTATCATAATAAAGATAAAAAAATCAACTTTGAGATGCAACGTTCAGATTAGATATGTGAGCTTCTATTGTAATTTCAAACAACTTTCCCAGTAATACTTATACTTTCCTTTCAAATAAAAGGTACTTTATTCTTAACCAAATTCGAAATTCTAATAGTGGTTGAAGACTTGCTTGATGGAGCAAAACTTTTTATGAAGAATGATTGTTCTTCCTAAAATGCGAAATAAGGAAGTTTACAAGTATAGTTAGGTGCATCCGGGGACACACTGTATAGTAATAATTATGAAAAATTGGCAACATTTTTTGTAAGTTATATATTACACCATTTTTGTACGAATAGCAGGAGTGAAAGTGAAGCCAGAACCGACATTTCTGCGAATTTGGATATGAGTTAAGTGCAACACTTAACTGCTGAGATTACTGTTTTAAAACTAGTCATTTATAAAATAACACATTTAGTGCTTCATTTCCTAATTTAATAAAAACCTTTATTACATGTCAAGTTCCCCTCTGTTCCAGCCTTTCCTTCATCTTCCTTAATATCGTCTCATACATCTCCACCATTTTTTGTCCCTCTTCTTATCCATCCTTATATCCATTGCTTTGCAGCACTCAACCCAGTGGCCCCACTCATCTTGACCTACTCTACGGAATCCAATACTTATTCTTTCTCTCCTCGTTTCCACACTTGAATCTTGCAATCACTCTTTCTTCCATCCCACCTATTTTCCCTTCCAAACACACATACAGGATGTTTCACTTTTCATGAAAACATCTAAATAACTTTTTTATTTTGAAAGCAATCAATATAATTTTTTTTTATCAGTTGTGTAGCCCACGACAATGCATCTTTTTGCATCTGCTACAATTCTTTCAACCTCCTAAAACATTTCACTCCACATACTTCTACACCATACAATTTCACCTAATACTTTTCGCACAACTCATCCAACTCATCTATACTATCATACTTTCCATCAAGTTTTCTTTTTTTTACTCCATAGCACCCTACTCAGCGCTTCCTCTAGGATTCTCTATCATCACTCATTCTAAAGAAATTCACTCCTTTACCACTTCAATCACCTCTCCTTTCCACTCAACCATTACCTCCCCTTTCCTAAACACCACTTTCGTTTTCTTCACGTTTAGCTGCAGTCCTCTTTTATCTAAAAACCTTGCGAATCATCCCTTTCAAACTTCATTCGCTATTAGATCTAATAGTTCTTCTATTAAACTGAATAATTTTAATGATTTATTTGAAGGTATTTATTCACTCCTGAAATGGCTGGAACAAAAATTAAAGCCATAATCTTAACATTACATTAATGAACTGATAGATTGTGGAGATACTATTGTTAAAATTTCATTACAAATAAATAATAACACAATGTTTTTGGTTTCAAAATGATATAATGTAGACACTACATTCGTAATACATATCCCCTTATTGTGTTCACTACTTTTATTAATTATATCAATAAAATGTTAATATTTGTATCTTGAATTATGATATACTGCATTTATGTAGTTTCATAAGGAAATCATATTCTCAATTGTAATTAAATTTATGTCTTTTAAAATGTTACATACATATTTTATGACAGAAAAGACTAATGTTTCTTTATGGAAATTACCAAATTGTCCTTGTGATAATAAAAGCAGAAAGGTCGATAAAATGTCATGAATAAAGTCACTTTTATTACCAATTTTTATAGATCAATTCAGTTGCTTTGCACATAAAATTAAAGATTCATAAAATCCCAAATTTTAACATAAAATAAGTTTTCTTTATACTTTATGTACGAGGTTAATTTATGTATTTGGAAGAAATGACCACAATTATAAGAGGAATGAGGAAGTAAATGCAGTTAATTTGATCACCTTTGACTGTATTTCATATTTTACGTACACGTTGACTTTCACATTAAGTTTATCCGTAAGGAATCAAGTTGAATAACACGAATACAGTTTATAAATCCAAGTTAGTCGAAGCAAGTGCTGACGTAAATGTAATAAATTAACATTATTAATGGTGAAGGCAATTAAATGAAAAATACCTTCTTTTCTGTAACGATTTCAAGGTGACGTATTAGCCACCCACTAGATGTAAGTCTGGTAAAGTGAATGTTTTACTTCTTGAATAACCACTATTAAATATAAAGGAAATAAATCCAAACATATGTAGTCAAAATATCACGTACGATTTTAATTCCAACTTTCTCTCCAAAAAAAAAAAAAAAGAAATTTCATATCATATCAAAGGTCAAATATTTACATATTTAGTGTCAATAAATTAACAATATTTATCGAACATACGATAAAAGAACATGAAATATGGTGTTAGAAGATGAGCAAAATGTAAAAGCAACAAATGACATTTTTATGTATAAGCCAATATTATTTAGTGTTAAATAAAACTGATGGATTTTTTATAATCTAATAATCTTGATGTCGTATATGAAAGCGATGCTTTTCAATACATGGATCGAAATATGTAGAAGACATTTAAAATTTCGGTGTTTATTTAAGATCTAATTCTTCTTTGTGTGTGTGTGTGTTTTTTTTTTTTTTTGAGTTACACAAATATTAATTACTGATTACCTACTTATAATTTTTTTATGCTTACTTTTTATTTCCAAAACAATTTATATTTTAATAAAATTGCTTAAAATTACTTGACGTTTTTCTAGTGTTTAAAATCCTTACAAAGAAAATGTGGGGAACGATTTCCGGTAGTTTTTACATCTCGTAAAGGACTTTGAAAATTACAGTCTGTAGATGCATAAATATCAGTCACAATTTGTAAATCTAAACACATGCGCCGGCTTTAAGCAGGACACTCACTATACGAGCCCAGATCCGACTCCCAACCGAGACCCGACACACGACTCATCCACGTTTGTCTACACAACACGGACTCATTCATATACCGAACGTGAGCCCTAGATACATATTACTATATCTCCTGTATTGTCAAAAGTTGCTTTGGCTGTTGGTGCAATCATGTTATGCGAAAATGAAAAAAAAAAAAAAACGTGTTTGTGTGAAAGAGTGGATGCATCCTTACTCTTGATGTCCCATAAGCATAGATTTTGTTGATATAGGTGTACAATAAATTGCTCCCAAAAAGCTTTGTTGTCTTCAAAAGACATTTTAAATTCACTTTAACTTCCTGATACCCACGTGGAACTGTCGCATCGTGTCCGTCTGTGTCTGGGGTCGCCATACAAGTCTTGACCGAGCACACAAATTACACAAATAGCACGGATCAGTCGCGGTCGGGTCGTGGGTTCGGTTGTCAAACTATCGAAGTCACAACCCGACCCTGACCGAGGTGCGACTTGTCAGTCATTACCATTCATTAGCGAATCGGTCGGCGGACAAGTTCGGACGAACCAATCCGTCGGACTAATCCCATAATGAATGGTGGGCTTTAAGGAAGATGTACTAAGACCCTAACATAATTTTCCCTATGACATTAATTTTGATTTAGATTGTACATTTTGTAGCGGCCGATTCGTCCAAACGTAACAAAGCTTTTTTAAGAGTACAGTCGTTAGAATTTTTAAGATCGACAAACACGAGATGAGTAGGTTGACGTAGAGCTTTTCGTTTTTCTACTGCTTGCGCTTGCCTTCCCGTCTGGCACTATGCTTTACTAATTCCTCATAATCCCATTCTGTACTTTTGTTTAATGTTTTTGCCGTACAACCCCCCATTGAAGTAATGATATTCAACTCTTTTAATCTATAACTTACGTAACTAAAACTAATCTAACCTTCTCATGATACGATTAATAAGACAATCAACAATCAGGCATTAATTAATAATTGATTTTATTGTAAATGTTAACAACAGAAGGATAGGTTATGGTTGTTTCGATTTGACTAAGGGAGATGTAAAATATTTGTTCAAGTCTGCTATCCACAAATTGTTAGAGGGGCCTGTTGTCTTTTATTTTGATTTCTGTATGTGCCGGGATTACTACCCGACTCGCTGAATTTTCTGGATTGTTGTGTGAAGATTGTTGAGTGCTGATTAGTTTAATCGGCTGAAAATTATGCCATTGTCGTAAGTGTAATGTAGTAGTTCATCGTAAACTTCTTATGTGCCTATCCTCATGCGATTTTTGAAATTGTGTTGCTGTTCGGAGAATAAATTCATCATGCTACGACATTGGTTTATTACTCGTTTTTGTCGTTGTTGAATATTTAATTCCTGCATTTTTTTTAAGAAATATTTTTAAACATAATTTAATTTAACATTCCAACTTCCATTTTTGTTAACCAATGTCTAGTTGTAGAATGCTTCGCAAAACACAAAACTATTTGATGAATAATTTGCGCTGTTTGGAAATTGATTCTAATACATTAAAAATTATTTAGCCTTTTTATTTGAATATCAACTTGTCAACTAATAATGATTATCAACTAACCGTTTATGATTAGAAGTTTTTGCTATTTGTTGACGATTAAATTAGTGCGCGTCACAACCTAGCACAAAACAGTAAAATAATAAAGTGAAATACATATAGTACGTGAGACTGTGTGTGTATGATTATTATTAAAATCGGAGATATGCAGTACAGGTAGGATTACTTAGGTGTATCCACATATTACGAAGGAAAAACCTGTCTAGAAATCTAAAGAAGAAGGTATATAAAACGATAATAAGGCCACCAGTTTTGTATGGGTGTGACCTTTGGATGCCAAATAAAAAAGAAATGAGAGATTCTCGAAAAGTTTTAAGGACGATATATGAAGGGAAGAAAATAGAGGAAGAGTGGAGGCGAAGAACAAATGAAGAATTAAAAAATTGTATGGTGAACCGAGCATAATAAGTATAGCCAGAGTTCAAAGATTAAGGTGGCTAGGATATGTGGTGAGATTAGAAGAGGTAGACCTACAAAGTAAGTTTTAAAAGGAGGAATAGCGGGAAGAAGGAAAAGGGAAAGACCTCGAACAAGTCGTAAAGAGAGACTTAGATTCAATGAAGATTATAAAATGAAAAATGGAGGAAAATGTGTAACAAAGTCATGGGCCTCCTCGGCTTAGTGCTGATTTATATAATTTTGATATCGCCAAGGACCTAAACATCCATCACTAAACAGTGTTAAACCATTTGGAGAAAGTTGGCTATAAAAATTTACTCGATCGAATTTCTATCTGCGAATCTCTACTGAAACGTAATGAACTCGAGCCATTTCTGAAGCAGTTGATAACGAGTGTTGAAAAGTGAATAACCTACGATAACAATGTGCGAAAAAGATCGTGATCAAAGCGAGGAAAAGCTCCACAGTCTTTAGCAAAGCCCATACTGACGCCCAGGAAGGTTATGCTGTGTGTTTGGTGAGATTGGAGGAGCATCGTGCATCACGAGCTGCTGGCTGCCGCCAGGCAGAACGACAGACTCGGACCTATACTGTCGACAATTAGAGCGTTTTCACCTAGCAGTTCAAAAGAAAAGGTTGGAACTTGTCTACAGAAAGGGTGTTGTATACCTCCTGATACCTCCGCAAACATTTTAACGACCCGTCAGAAATTGACAGGACATGGTTGGGACGTTTTAATGCATCCACTGTATAGCCCGGACGTGGCACCGCCAGACTATCATTTGTTTCGGTCTCTGCAGAACTCCCTGAATGGTATTAAGTTAGTTTCAAAAGAGGTCTGTGAAAACCACGTGTTTTCATTTTTTGACCAGAAACCACAGAAGTTCTATAGCAACGAGATTATGGTGTTGCCAGAAAAATGGCAGAAGGTCGTCGAACAAAGTGGTGCATATATGGTTGTTTCATAATGTTATTTTCCAATAACATTAAATGTATTCTCAATTTTGACGTCCAAAAACTCAATACTTTTTAGACTACCTATAATTATCGTTTATGTGCTGCAAGCTTTCACTATAAAATATCAAAATTTAGTGTTGACGGGTATCTTGTAAAAAAGATGCACAGTTCAAAATTGTCCTCAGGTATACAGTCCCAGAACAACATAAGGAACTATTTACAATCTGTAAATAGAACACAACGCAAGTATTGTAATTTTGAAGAAATTGTTGATGCAAGTTTTGACTTTTTTGTAGAATATTTGTTTCAATATCCGATAAACAATCCTAATCAGCTACACCTAGCTACTTTTGGTATTCTGTGTAAACTTGGAAAATAAATGCAGACAATAGGTGAGAACTATTGCGATATGTGTTCAGAAGTCTTCAAATTTTAAGGATCTTCAATAAATTTGTTTTAGAAAATTAAAATATAGATTAAGGGCAATATTAGTGAAGCGACAACTAAAACTAAAACTGTGAAAATAATGAAGTGGCATTTTGCGGATTTTGTGGATTTTGTTCAAGAGGAAATGTGGTAAACATTATGAATCCATGTCTCAATAAATAAGAGGAGTATACCTGGACAAGTTTTCCGATAATTAGCTAGACAGAGTCCTCTATAAATTATTAGCACTTATTTATATGGGATATTAGGAAATAGCAATTGACATTAAGTAATATTATTAAGACATTTCTACAGAAAACTTCTATTTAAATAAATACTAACAACAGCAATAAGTAAAGGTAAGGTATAGAACAACCTGTATAAACAATTACTTGAATCTGACAGACGAGACCTCTCAGAAAACGTTATAAATTAGATTACAGAGTGGGCCAACGAAAACAGTCCAGCTTGTCTTTTCGACTTTTAAATCAATTTACAAAAAAATGCTCGAACACATCAATTTTTGTCCTAAACGGGACACTTGATTTAGCTATTTTCACTCGGGTTACATCAACCCTTAAGTGGGGGAACTGTAATTCCAATAATTTTAAATAGGAATAAGGGATAAACGATAAGTTTTTTTGAAGACTATAATTTTGTTGCTATAACGGTTCTTTATTTTTGAAATTCGAACCAGTAGTTTTTGAATAATAGCGTTTTAAAAATTCATTATCTAAAAAATAGGTATTTACACGTTAACGGATTAAATGTTGAAAATGTTCACCACCGGCTTCCATACACATACAGTAGAGACACTGTTCAAAATGTTGTCGGACATTCTGCAGCATTTCGGTCTGTAATACGTTGTCGTAGTTCTTGTATAGAATTTAGTTGGGTTGTATAAATTTTACTCTTTAAATAACCTCATAAAAAGAAATCAAGGGGTGATCTGGGTGGTCACTCAGTAGGGCCTCTCCTTCCATTCTATCGACCAGGAAGCCTTTCATCTAAAAACTCTCTCACTTGCATTGCACCATCTTGTTGAAATATGAAATGATCTTCAAGATATTGGTTATCGTTCTCGATTCTTCCTGGTCGATGGATTGGAAGGGGAGGCTCTACTGAATGGCCCCTAGATCCACAGACTTATCAACCCTTGATTTTTTTTTTGGGTTATTTAAAGAGTAAAATTTATGTAACTCAACCAAATTCTATACAAGAACTACAACAATGTATTACAGATGAATGCATCAAGTTACTCCAGAAATGCTGCAGAATGTCCGACAACATTTTGAACAGTGTCTCTACTATTGTATAAATATTTAAAACGCTATTATTCACAAACTACTGGTTCGAATTTCAAAAATAAAAATCTGTTGTAACAACAAAATTATAGACTTCAAAAAAACTTATCGTTTAACCCCTATTCTCATTTAAAATTATTGGGGTGGCAGTCCCCAGTACCTCCCCCCCCCCACTTAAGAGTTGATGTAATCCGAATGAAAATAGCCAATTTTAGAACAAAAATTGACGTGTGCGAGCATTTTTTTGTAAAATGATTAAAAAGTTGAAAAAACAAACTGGACTGTTTTCGTTGACCCACCCGTATATCACAACAGAGAGAATTGAAGGGCATTTCAGATTTTGTAAAACTATGCAGGTGTGCTATTTAAATAAGAATCAGCATCAGTTCTACATTGTTTTCTGGGACATTGTACATCGGAAATTATTTTGTAATATGTATACATAAAGTTCCAGCCAGCGATATTTTTTTTTTATTTTTCTGCATACAAGCTATTCATAATTTCATACTATTAATAAATTACTTTATTCAATAACGAAGTAAACGAATTAACAAAGTAAATATTACTTCTTAATAATATATGTTTTTATGTCATCTGTCTTAATTTGTTTTCTCGGACTATTTATAATCGATAGCACTTTTCAATATTTATCCATAATGGAATATTCTCGCCGTTATAACACCAACATATAGTTGTCAACGTACGTCTGGAATAAAACTATTCGAAGTAATAAATCATTTCGGAGAATGTATAAAATATGCCAACTACGCAGACAATTGAAGTATACGTAACAACAGCACGTTGCAATGCGCGTTTATTTTGATAAACTCGTTTGTTATGCATCGAGCATTGAAGTCTCAAAACGATTCATTTGTATTTTTTGCTTATAAGCAGTATACTTACTTTGAGTATATTTTCTAGCGCCAATGAAAATGTATGTTTATTATCACTATTAATATTTAGACTAAAATATTTTCTTGTTTCTGCAATTTTATATGATTATTATTAACATTAATAGCTATAAACTAGTTTATGTTTGCGTTGCCCTAATTCATTTTACCTGCAATGAAAACATTCATTTTATAATTAAATTTATAATTAAACATACACTTTCCTACCTCATAATAAAAATCCAATAAATGAAGTTAAACGCATTTAAAATGTAACTAGCGTGGGAGCTTGCTTAGGCAAAAGTGCTTTTGCATCAATGCACTTAAAAAGGTAAACATTTTTAATCATGTTAACAATGTCGTACGTATAATATGTTGCAAATTTTGAATTAATCACAATATAAAGAAAATTAAACACTTACTCTGGCTGGTAATTGGTGGCCGATAAAAACGACTTCGGAAGCGACATTGACCTCTGTTGAGAATCCACAAACGAACTTTTACTACCGTTTTCTTCGCCCGGCGCACTACCCGGACGACTCAAAATAACTTCACGTATAACCACTTCTTCTTTAACCGGAGGAATCTCGTCAAGAGGCGTAGAAGCACCTGAACTTTTAGCGTTTTTTGGACTTTTAGTAGATGTACGATCCGATGTGGTAATGTACACATCACTACTGGAAGAAGAACAACTTGGATTTCGAGAAATTGGCGATCGTACATTTAAATTAACAGGCGAGTTTTTTCTCTCGACACTCACATTTTTATTTGGACTTGGACGTTTTTCATGTTTAATATTGTCGCTATGAAATACACCTGAGGCAGGCCTACGTGTATGCGATACTGGTCGTGCATCAGTATCGGCGCGCGATAGGCGTTTTTGATTGGATCTGCCATTTTCTGGGCTTGTTTTATCCAAAGATCGTTGGTGGCTAGGATAGCTCTGAGACAATCGCATCATCGATTGTGCTTGATTATTCAAGGTCTCCCGATGAGCGCAATGGGGCCAAAAATCGCACGTATCTGAATTGCAGGGGTTTTTTATTTCGACCTGACTTGATTTTTTGACATGGCTCAAATTTGGGGCTGTTGATCCTCGTTGCAAAACTTTTTGGCGATCTTTGTTAGGATTCGCAACAACGTAGACATTGTAACCATTATTGATTTTGGTTGATTCCTTAAGTTTTTCGTCACGATTATTGTTATAGCGTTGCATTAGAAGCGCTTGTGCGGCTGCGCGACTTCGATTGCCATATAAAAAACCTGCAACTATATCAGCCTCTCGCAATATATCTTCATCTAGTTCGTTGTCCAATGTCTGCGATTTGTTAGGATGACGTTTCGTGGCGGAATTTCCCACTTTTAAAACAAGTCTATGAGAATCGGGATGTTGGGGTGAGACACGTTGTACCGATGGTTCACGATAACCACCAACTTTTCTATCAGGCAGTTGCAAGCTTCTCGATCTACGCACACGTAGCGAAGGATCTTCTTGGATTTGATACTGTCTGGCAGGTGCCGATCTCCGAATTTGTTGCGCGATACCGGAGGTTGATCTTGCTGGAAATTCGCCGCCACTGGAACTTGATGATGTTGGAGACGTGCAACCTTTGTTTGTGTCACTATTTGATGGCGATTTTCGGGTTTGCGATCGATAGCCCAATCGAGCGGATCGATTCGACGGAGAGACCTTTTCTTTAGGTCTTTCGATATTTGGCTGTATTGAAGATATAATACTCAAATTGATCGAAGAGCTGTTGTTGTCTTCTTCGTCCGCGTCCTCATATACGTCAACAGATGAGTCGGTGTTTTCTGACAATCTAGGCATTGCTACACGTGGGACGTAACTGTCTAAGCTTCTAAAACCCATTGATGATGACGATGATGAAGAAGATTCACCATGACGTTGAACAAATTGGGTACGACGATTTGCCGTGGTATCTTCTAGAGATTTAGTTTGAGGAATTTTTGTGTAATTGCGTATTTGCTCTTTCAGCTGTGAGGATTTTTGTTTTCGTGTATTCCAAACGAGTTTTGGCGAACTTGGTGGACTCACATCGCTATCTACTATAGCGTTTGATCGTGGAAGAAACGGTGGTTTTCCGAAAAATGTACGTGATTTAACACCTTTACTGTTTCGGTCTTGAAAAGCTGGAGGCGGTGATATAATCGGAGTGACAGAGGGTGGCGAAAACGACTCTGGGACGCTATGGGGTGAAGGAGTTTTACTGTTAATTTCATAGTCTCGCGAGCGTAATGGCAAATATATCGGCCGTTGTGGTTCCAGTGATCTAGTTGCTTCCGGATATTTTCCTGGTTCACTTTTGCAGTGATAATCAGCCAATTTAATACCGACACGACGTGATGGTTGCACAGACTCTGACGATTTGAATCCTCTTCGGTTATCATCTAGTGACCTTTGTTGAACTTGCACCCAACCCGACCGACCTAAATAGACACCGTCTACTTCGCGATCGCACCATCGTACCGGCGATAACTCACGACTACATGATCCAGTCACGAATATTTCGGTAGAATTAACTTCACCTCCTGTATGAAATCCTTTATTGTTATGCTTATGCGACTGATTGTAACCGCCTAAAGACTGATGTTTTGTGAGCGGCGGAACACATGAATTAGTACCACGCGACGAAGAATACGACCTGGAACTCACTGTAGAAGTGGTGAATACCGACGTTGGACTCGTCTCCCAAGGATCGGAAGTGTTTCTGAGGTGAAGCACCGAAACATTCGGGCCCCTGCAAGAAAAAATATTTTTTAAGTACTAAACGAGTTGTAATGTCTACAAAGTGAATATTTGTTATGTAGTATCCACCCACAAGTTTATTATTTATTATTGAAACAGATCATTATTCTTTAGTTTCTTGTATTCAAGATTGAAAAGATGCATTTATATTCTCTAAGTTTATAAAACGACTTATTTTTAATATTGACTTTATTCATGGCCTAAATTACTTGGCTACGGGTTTCTTTTCACTAGTCATACACATATGCTGAAGTATATGGAAATCGTGGTGGGATGCACTACTTGATAAAAATTTCGAAATACATATTTAGATATTTTTAAATATTTACAACATAATTATATCAAACTATATTTTTCTGTTTCTTTTTTCTTCTTTCTTGAGCGTGCAAGAAGAAAAAAAACAGATAAGTATTCTATCAACCACGAATTTGACACTAATAAAACTATATTTTGTAATTTTGTGTAACAATATGTGCAATTTTGATTTATTTATTTATTTTCAATTTATAATTTAATTGATTAGTGAATTTCATTTATTTTATAGTTGAAGTTTTAGTTTCGCCTATGACTGAATAAAGTTCTATTCATCGTTTTCAAGTAATGCAACATAATTAATACAGGTTTGTCTTAGCGATGATAGCTTTCAGGTTTCCATTAATGCTAATATGAAAAATATGAAAATAATACATTGGATTGAATCAGCCTTTACTTGGTGGGACTTTACCGAAAAGTGAAAATAATATGATACATTTACAATATCACAGCACTATAGTTCAAATTTAAATTACGCTGTTAATTTTTTACATTCAAACATTTAAAAATCCTGCTAAGCAGGTTGTGTCAATTATATTTAACTGTCAAACAATCGTTTTTTTTTCTTGAATTGTTAAATTGTGTAGATATTGTCGTTGAATTTAGTCATTTTTTGTTTGTTGAAGAAGTTTCTTGTTGCTTCTCTATATTCTGCAAGTCAGAAAAATTTTGTCTATATAAGTCAGGTGTGCCTCGCAGGAAAAAATGAATTACAGTAATTTTATTGTATCATATGTTTTTCGAAATCATTATCCTATCAGATCCTATCAACAGATAGAGGGTGCTGTACAACGGTTCTAAGTATCATCTGCTGTGATCAGACCTAGATCAGACAGTAATCGGTCATGGCAATAACTCAAAAGATCTTTCTTTTGTAATTCATAGTCAATAAGCAATGCATTCAATGTTTCCATAGTAAAATTTATTTTCTACTTAAAATATTTATTACTTTATTGTTTGAACTCTTAGGAATAAAAATGATAAGTATCTCTCTAAAAACTAGTAGAAAATATTGGATGAAAAATGGTATAGAAAATATCGTTACTTTGAACTGGGCACTAACAACTAGGAGCTCTCTGTAAGTTACGTAAAGAGATATAGGGTTAGTGTGACGAAGTTAAAGAGGAAGAGTTTGGAGGAAGTGTTATACTCAAGAAATGCACTACGTGTTGTACCTCACATACAGTGTGTCGCAATTTAGACTGCACCACCCCTGTATTTTTTTTATATATTATCGATTTAAAAAATTTCTTTTTTCTAATTATACCCCTCACTAAATTGTACTTTTAGGGTATGTTACTTTCCCTTCACGGTAAAATGCTAGTCTACTACGATTTAAAATAAACAGCAAAATTGAAGAAGTCGTATTAGGGATTTTTTT
>JAFFZR010028135.1:0-14458 GCA_018397195.1 Lethrus apterus | reverse complement strand
TGCGCTCGATCCTTTAGCCTTTAGCCTGTACCCGATGAGCGCTTGGTTCTATGCTCATAAAATCTAAACAAATGCGAATGCGCCTTGCGTTTATAAGTATCAAACGATCTTGTCGAGGGGTTGTTTTGCGGTGAGAACCACTTCCATGCCTTCTAGCAGTAGCACCTGTCTCTCTGAAGAGAGAAAGCAGCCTAGAAATCAGACTTTGAGATGTTTCCAATACATCTGCGATGTCCACCTGATGATCCCCTCTTTGATGCAGTGCTATGGCCAAATTTGCTTGTTCTGCTGATAAATGCTTCCTCTCGATTGCTAACGATTGGAATACACACAAAAACACGTTCTGAATTAATTTAAATTAACGTCAATTGAAAAATAAAATTACTTTAAAAATTATAACAAGCAAAGTAAACAAAGTTGTTTATACGTCGCTACGCATGCAATTGTTTCTTGTTGTTTTGTTTGCCATTATTACTAGTTGATCTAAAGAGCATAAAATACAATTCGAAACATTTTCACAATATCTACAAATGTGTGTAATAACAATATTCCTATTCATTTTTGAGTAGTTTATTTCGTTTCAACACTTTCTCGTTTCTACATTTGTTACTTGTACTTTAGTAATCCTTTCGTTAGCAACGACTTGTGAGTGTTAATAAATATGCATTTTGTAATAAAATGAAATAAATGCCTGTAGAATTAAAATCAAAAATTCCAAAGAAGGAAAGATACACGCTAGAATGTTTTAAGCTTAAAATAACATTCTAAATATACATTGCTAAGTGCAAAATTACGAGGAAATAAGTTTAAGCAGAGATCTACGCGGAATGGTAAACATGATATAATGATCAAAATAAAGCATCAATAAAATTAGTAGAAGAGAGGTTATAAGAAATAAAAGTAGATGGTGGGTGGAAAAAACATGGAGATTTGGATACAAGACTTCAAGAAACAACTGAAGGTGGATGGGCAGAGAGATTAAAGCATTACATGAAATAAAGGAGAACGTTGGTGGGAAAAGATGGAAAACACAACATGAATTGGCAAGCCGTGCAAATTAATCATAGTTCCAACGAGAAAAAAGTAAATGGAAAATGGGCAAACCCTACAAAACATGCATAAATAATTCGAAAGTCAGGGCGTGTAGGAATGCAGGAGGAAGAAGCACGAAGAAGATTGTAAAAGGAGAGGGAATGTGATCGGGCAGGTGAAAGATTCTAAGTATATAGGATAAAAGGGCGGAAGAAAGCAGAGGAAATGGTTCACGGACTCGTTTGTGGCAAAAAAGGAGATAAGTGTTCTTCTTTTGTATGGAGCAAAAGCATGGGGTATAAAAATGGTGGGAACTGAGAGAGTGCAAGTAGCTTTTTGATCGAATGCTTTAAACCTAAAGAAATTAACGCTAAACTATATAAGACTACAGGACACGAACAGCATGAAAGTAATGGTAACAGCAGCGAAGAGAATGGCAGGGTTTAAGAATAAAGAGAAGAGTTTGAGTGGGACGGTAGGAAAGCTAGTAAAGAAGGTGATGAAAAAATCAAAGGAAGGCACGAATGGAGTGAGAAAAACGAAGTGGGGAAATGGAAGGAGAAAAGATTGTACGAAAGCAATTCCAACCATCCCACAGGTCGGAATTGCTATTGACGAGATATATGGAAGACAGTATGAATGTAGCCATGGAAAGTAGATTAAGAGAAATAAAACAGCAGGAAATATAAGGGCATACAAGTATTCGCGAACGTCCCAGCGTATTTAAAGGGACTGAGTGAAAAGGGGGAGCAGCAGAAGATTGCTCGCTTCAGGTGTAGGAGCGTGGAAAAGGGAGGTAGGTAATGGATGAATGTACAAGATCGAATGTGTGAATTATGTGGAAGAAAAGAAGATAGGTGTAAACAATGTAGAGTGAATGTGACAGAATGGGAGGGAGAGTTAAGGAAGTGAATAGAAAAAGAAAGAGGAAGTTGTGTTTGAATGAGCACTGGGTGGGGAGGGACTTAATGAGGAAAGTTTTAATGCGGAAAGAAAGCAGCAAAGAATACGTCTAAGTTTAATTATATGTGTGTGTATATACATTATGCTAATAATTAGAAAAGTTGAGCAGAGATGTATAATCAAATAGTTTGCTATTAGAAGGCTGAACTCTATTTAAATAACGAAAGGACACCAAACGTACTATACATGTGTCTGGCAAGGCATGAGGAAGGAAATAAGGCCGGTACTGTACAGAACGTTTGTGTTTGGAGATTTGTTAATAAAACGTTGAACTAAACTTAAGAATGCTCTAACCTTGTAAAGAAACCTATTGAAAGATTGAATGGGTATGCATTAGAAAAAACCTAGAGCAGAGACGATATTAAATAAATATTTTTAAAAAATGCAAAAAAAGGAAAGACTAAAGAATAAAGCAAAAAAGTAGAAAGGTTCTTGTAGAATAAAACAGGAAATTGTGTCTTAAAAACGAGAAAGAAACTGTATTTAGAAAAGTATTTGTAACCAAGAATTTGACACCAAAAAATGTGAACCAGAAAACTACTGAAAGAAAGAAAGAAAGAAAGAAAGAGGGATTTGCTAATTGAAAGCTAAAATGTGAAACCAAATGTGTTTTTAATGGAAAACAAAGTGGGTGAAGGTGGAACTACAATAAGCAGTAGAAGACGCAATACTTTGCAAAGGGAATTTGGTATACAATTAACGAACAGAATGATATGAAGAGAGAACTATATTTTTATATAGGGAAGTGGGGCAACAAAGACAGATTATATCATAACGCATCCTAAAGAAAGCGACATGAAGGTGGAAAGAAGAAATGAAAAGGCAACTATATACTAATATAGGGAAGTGGGACAACGACAGATTACATCCTAACGCATCCTAAAAAAAGAGACATGAAGGTGGAAAGAAGAGATGAAGAGAGAACTATATATTTATATAGGGAAGTGGGGCAACAAAGACAGATTAAATCCTAACGCATCCTAAAGAAAGAGACACGAAGGTGGCAAAGAACCGCGTAGGGCAACTGCCTATCATGGGAAAAAAATTGCTTAAGGTTGTAGGGAAAAAATCAAAATCTGAAAGAAACTAACTGAATATGAATATGAAAAACGGAAAACTGGGTAATGAAAAAAATATTGCAGTTTATAACAGAATGTAAGTGAATAACAATAAATGCGCGACTACATGATTATCAAGTCTACTTAAAGCAAATGAATAATTTAAAACTCAAGTAGAAACCTAAATCTATGGAAGAGAGAGGAAACGAAAAAATGTTAAAAACGATGAAGTGTAGAAAGCTAATACATAAAGGGTAAGTCATAAAAGAAGAATTTGAAATAAATAGCAAAGAACGGGGCGAAACAGCTTGAAAGAATGTTGAATGAGACAGAGATGGGAAGAATAAACAAATTATATTATATATTTACATTGTAGACTATGAACGATGCATAACTTTTACAACCAGACACAAAATGTAAATATTTCCCAGAACCACTTTATTCTAATTTGTTTAACCTTTGTGAGCTACCTCAAACGTTTAACATTCATATTCATATATAAGTGCATTTAATTTTATACAGAAATTTGTACACTTCGACATAAAGCACGCACAAGCTTTTCCCATAAATAATAAATCATTACAAAATCTCAACCAAAAGTCAACATAATAAAATCCATCTAAAATACTATAAAGTTTCATGTATAACACGAGCGAGAAATAATTAATCAGCAATCCAAAGTTTCTTTGTCAAGTTAAGAGGAACAATTTCGAGCGCCTGACAGAGATGTAAAGTTCATTTCTGCAGGTTTAACCATCAAAATATAGAAAACCCGGTGCAAAATTCATGAATGCACTGCATACGCCTCTTGATAAAGCGAACAGTGATAAGTTATGTCGACTTAGAGCGTGGATTTAGTGTTTGTACTTCATCTAGAATTATAATAGATCGCTAGTTTGGCATCACATCCCACGTGAAGAATTTAAATGTATGTAAGAATGCTAATCGATAGCGGTGTGTTTACTTTTGAAAATGTTCCACATTTTCTTTCTTAAGAAACCATTGACACAATTACGTCGAGAAGAAGTTCATTAAAATTAAAAAAAAAAAACATTTTTTTTTAGACTTACTAGTAGTAGAATGAAATTGCACAATCCAACTTAAAATAAGTGGAAGTAACTTGACAATAATAACAATAAATTAAAAACACATAGAATCAAATAAATGACATTAAAAAAATACATACACCTAAAAATCGACCAACAGTAATAGAAAGCTTAATTAAAGGGGTAAACATTGATATAGAGTGAAAGGATGTCTGAAGCGTATAACAGAGAAAGACATAAAACAACTGAAGAAATGAACAATGTTTAAAACAAGTAGAATGACTGAAAGGAATGGCTTTGATAGATAATAAGATAGATAGATAGCTTGCTGTGTGGGAAATAACACAGCAATATGGAATTAATTAAAATTTAATAAATAATTTAATAAAATGTCAATAATAAGTTAAATAATAGAATACAATATTGTAAAATATAATTTAGTTAAGAAATTTTGTTAAATATTAATTATTATGGTACATGACGATTTCTTAAATCGAAGATCAATTGGTGAATGATGGTAACTCGTTGAAGAAATGCACACCGGAGTATTTTGGGTTGCAGATGAAGTTGAAAATCTTGAAATTTAGTTTTCCATCATTTCTACAACCAAAAATGTAAATAAGTTATCTTGGTTGCATAATTTAATTGCATGAGCGCTTAGTTTATGAGCTAGATTTATCTTATAATTACTTTTGTGTCCATCGAGGGAGCTCTTAACCTAAGATTTTACAAGAATAGTTTTTACTTAAAATTTTTACTATAAAAAGGCCGAACGCAGCTTAAAAATCTTCAGTCTGAGTGTGACTCACCAACTCCAAAAGGAGGAAACCAAACCTGTGATAGTGTTAACGTCATCATAATCATAGGAGTCCGAAAAGTGTGGTTATAAAATTTTGTTGAATTTTTGATAAATATTTTCATAATTTAGGGTTATGTTAAGGTGCTTAATTGTATAAAGATACAGGGTAGATTGTTCCTTGTATTAGTTAATGCTAAGTAATCTTAATATAGCTGTATGATTATTAACATCCATGCGATCAGTTGACAATTATAGACTAAATTAATGTAGGTCAGGGTCGCTGGTTGGCATTTTGACGTTTACCTAAAACAAACATTGAATAATTTAACTTATGCATTGTCGTCATCGTTAATTTATCATAATAATTATATTTAATTACTTACATTTAGTTTAGACATTCACTATTGATATTTTGTCACTTCACGATCATTCACGTAGACATATTGGAACAATTCGGGCGTGGTTGTATATCACCAACCCAAATTGTTTTAAAAAAAATAAAAACTAGAATTTATTTAATTTTGTATGGTTCATTTGAATAAATTATAAATAGCGGGATATTTAAATTGTAAATTTTTGTATATTTTTGAAAATATTTAAATTTGTAAAAATGTTCGTAGTTTATTTGTTTTGAGGACTTATTGTGTTGCATTTTACATCATTATATAAGAAACCTTATTTTCATACAATTGTAAAAAAATTATATATGCGTGATAAAATTTAATTACATAATTTAATTAAATTTGGAAACAAATATCATCAGCAATATGAAGGTCGAAATAGGAGTGCCTATAAGTTCTGAAGTGAAGAGTCCAAATCGGTACTGGATGAATAACCAATGAAGAACGTGTGATGTGTTGAAAGGAGGAAAAGTGCTAGATGCATTGTACTGATAAAAGGTTGGAATTGAAAGAAGAAAGTAAGAAATTGGAGTACCTGAATGCGTAAATTCTGGATAAACAATCTGCGTTGTATTCACATTTAATTTTCACTTACAGCACTTCATAAAATCCTTTGAAGGCGCATAATTTTGTTTGTTTTCGAGCAACATAAAAAGAACGTATTTTAATTAATCATATTAAATTAGCAGAAGTCTTTATAAGTCGAAGTAAAAATTAACACTGAGATGTACTAATTCGTACTCGAGGAATACTGTGAATCACAGTTCCCCTTTCCATTTGCAATTAAATTACGAGAAATAATAAGACGTTCTCACAAATAACTGGCGGTTAATGCTACAATCAATTGGACAAAGATGTTATTTGTCTCTTGAAAATAACGGAAATGTATTTGTACGCCATTTGTAAGTTAATTTTAGTGTTGGCGCAATTTATTTGTCATCAAATTTATGTATTGTTGTCGTTATTATTTCCATTGTTTTTAGAATTATTGTTTTGTACTAACATAGTTTTTAAAACTAATTCAAATTTTTATGTAAAATATTATTATTATTATTTTTTTTTTTTTAATTCTGAAAATATTTTATTTTCTTGTTTGGGTTTTTCAGCTTGGTATGATTTCGTTAAGGCAAAATTAAAGGCAAAGTTTGGTCTGCCTAAATTTTTATTCATTGTTCTTTTTTAATAGACGTTTCGCTGAAGTTATTTCAGCATCTTCAGTACAATAGTTTTGTTTATTTTCTACAAAAATGAAACAACTTAATGTTAGGTGTTACCATGCTTGAAGGTGGTGTGATGACGTTATATTTGTGTGTGGTTATATTTGATCAAAATGCAATGGTTTCTTTAATAGAGCCATTAAATCCAGCAAATAAATTCCAATGAAAGTTGTTCCTATTCTACATACCCTATCTACCGTCTAATAGTTCCAGATACAAGTGAATTTACAATTAAAGACTATTAAGAAAATATGTACTGAAATATTAGTAATATACAACAAATTTTAAAAAATCTTTGTGGCTCCGTTATGTCACGACTCAATCTGCTTAATCAAGACAAGTAGTAAATTATTTAAATAAAAGATAAAAAGAAATTACAGAAAGTTACGAAATATTGTGTCACGACTGTGTGTTGAGAAGTTTATTATCCGCATATATCAGTAGGTATATTGTAATGTGAAATTTCTTAACATGCGAGATTGTTGAAAACTAATGACTAGGCAAGAAAAGAAGAAAAGATTAAATTTTTCGATTATGTACGAAAAGAAGTAAACTGAAAACAATAACATAATGATGGTAGGTGACCTAAATGGACGAGTCCGGAAAAAAATAAAGGTATAGAAAAATGGCTTAGAAAATAGGAAAAAATACAAAAAACGACAATGGTAGCCGAATAATAGAATTAAGTATCGAAAATGATCTAATTACAGAAAATATAAAATTTGCACACAAAGACATACATAAATACACCACAGAGGGAAGGAGTAATAATGAAGGGTCAATTATAGATTACCAACTAATAAATACGGAAATATGTAAAAAAATATAAAAGTTGAAAGAAATGCGGAAATGGCCGGAATTATTTGGTCAAAAGGATATTTTGAAACAGAAGAGTTAAAAGAAACAGAAAGATAGTAAAGTAAAAAATCAGAACAAATAAACTAAAAGAAGAAGCAATAACATTAATATACCAAAAAGAACTGGAAAAAATCGAAAAAATAGACTGAAAGATGGGATAAATATAAAACTAGCCTAAAACAAGCGGTTAAAGAATGATGCAGAACAAGCAAAATAGGAAATAAGGCCATAAGAAGAAGTAAAAAAATGTGCAAGATCTATCTATCTAAAAAAAACTCAGGTATACACTTCTATCTGGCATTTTTCATTCCAAAAACTTTTTTTTTTCGGGAAGCAAACATCAGATTGACGAATACAATAAATGGTTGAAAACAATATTCATTTATCGTTTAATTAACGCTGGAATTGTTGATTTTTTTAATCAACGAACGAGAGACAAAACAAAAAAGGCAAGAAATCATTATTTTATATTGAAAATAAGTGGGGGTAAGACTAAGCGACACCTCACCCGGTAAGGTTCTCAAGCTGATCGACACTGTCGGCTGGACTGGGCTGACGGGGAGTGGTGGACGCTTTGGAGGGATGGTACAATGGGCCCATTTTAGAGACCTAAGTGCTAGTGCGGCCCTCGTACCGCACACCCTTCAAATCTTGAAATCCAGACGTGGGGGTATTATCGAAATTAAAGAATGAAGTTTAAAAAAATCTTTATTCTAATAACAAGTCGAACCTCCCCGTGCTCTAATTACAGTTGCCTTTCGATTGTTCATGAAGTTAATCAAATTAATGATAACATTTTATGGTATGTTGCCCCATTCCTCATCTATTGCAATCTTCAGTTCTGGAATGGTCGTACCAGCAGGAATCCTGAATCGAACCTTTCGTTTGAGCTCGTCCCATAAATGCTCGATGGGATTCAAGTGAGGGCTGCACGATGGCACTCCATAGCTCGAACACCAACTTCTCGAAGGTACGTCTGAACGATTCTAACGTGGCTTCGCATTATCGTGCATACACAGAAAATTGTTACCGAAAAATCAGTGTAAGATACCACATGGTCTGCCAGAATATCTTCAATGTAGCTTTGAGCAGTCAAACTTCCTCTTCTGTAGTTGTTGTTCCCCCTATCTATGAAAACAAGATCAGTTTTCGCATCTATGGATATCACACCCCAGACCTAGCTGACGCGTTGTTCAATGCAACACTGCGCATACCGCTCTCCGGGCCGTCGATACATTTATCCTCTTCCACGACTGCCATAAAGACATATTCTGGTCTCATCCGAGAAGAGAACGGTCGTCCATTCATTCTTTCTCCATCCAAGGTGCTCCCGCGCAAAATTAAGTCGTGCTCGACGATGAGCTGCAGTAAATTTTGGACACTTTGCAGGCCTACAAGGTCTCAAATTGCTTTCCCGTAGTCGTCGTCTTACGTCCACTCACTGACGTTCGTATCCCGGAGATCACGAAGCAGTTGTGCTTAAATCGCAATGTATCGACGATTGCGCCAAAGTGTTGATACCAGGAAGCGATCATCTCGTGCTGAAGTACACCGAGAACGGTCACTTCCTGGTCGCCGATGAAAGGTGCCAATCTCTTCAAATCTTTAATAGCCCCACGGCTCACATTTAATTGTTGTGCCACAAAACGCTGACTTAAACCTTGTTGACGTAAGGCAACGATTTGTGTAGCAACCTCGGGCTCAGTGTCCATTGCTTTTACGATTTTTGCTTTACTGGCTTTACGTTTGTGATAAACAATATAACTGTCAAACGATCAGTGGCCAATTGATGTGTTAAGTGTTTCAATAATCTCCGATGCATAATGTAGAGCTCTAAACTTTCATTTCAACCATGAAAAGTGCCAGGTGGGCCTATTTCATTGCCCGTGAGTGTACTATGATAAATATAAAGGGCAAAAAAAAAACAAAGGTGAAAATCCTAATAAAAATAAGCAAAGAAAAGACATGAGAATTTGGCCATAAACTGACAATAAGATTCCACGAAAACCAGAAGCTTATTTATAACACCATGAAACAAATGAGGAAACATAAAGCGAATACGTTAAAAAATATAAAAGAAAAATGGAAAAATTCTAACGAACAAGAACAGCAATATGGAAAATGGAGGGAATATTTCGAAGATCTATTAGAAGAAACAGAAAATGAGGGCCACGTACAAGTAGAGGTGGCAAGAAAATATAGGAGGAGATACGAACGACAAGGAAGGAGAACAGCAGGAACCAGAAGAAATAACAAAAGAAGAAATAAACAATGTTCTAGGGAAAATGAAAATCGGAATGGCGCCAAGGCACGACGTAACAGTATATATGATAAAATATTCAAACACAAAGAGAAAGGACGAACTCCGGAACATATTTAACCAAGCGATGAAAAAAAAAGAAAGTACCGAAAGATTGGAAAGTGGGAATTATTTTTCCTATACAAAAAAGGAAGGTCACAATAATTGTAGTAATTATAGAGGAGTTGCATTAGGGAACATAGAGTGGGAGATGAGGTCTGAATAGCTGCGGAAAGGAAAGATGGATAGAGAAGACGGCTGAGGTTTCTTATCCTCAGCAGAGAAAAAAGATCACACAAATCCAACCCCAACATAGCTTTACACCGAAAGGTAGAAAAGCTCAGCACTAAGTAAGTAAGGTTTATTATTTTTATTAAACACAAAAATGTAAAAAAATATCAGATTTACATATTTCTCCCATTCTGATTAAATGTATTAGATATTTTTGCATAATTAATACTTGTCATAAATAATGTACAAGTTTTGATAATGATATATAATTTTTTATGTAAAAGTCAATAAAAATCTGAATGTTAGCAACTTAAAAAAAAATCTGTTATATTCGGTAACTAAAGATGTCAAAGGAAAATTTCGTTTTATGTTAATTTTTTATATAATTAAACTATATTAAAACTGTGTATTAAAACAAACGAAGTAAATAAATACGGAAAATTAATTACTGGTCTGTTCATTATGAAGAACAAAGTATTCCTACCTGTTACTTAATGAATTGAGGGCATTAATTTGGAAGGGTCTGAATCCTGAAAGCGTTTTACTTTAACCCATTTCGTCAATCCACTGTCCTCATTAAAACATGACCAGAATTTCTGTTTTTAATAATTATTCTTCGTAATGTATCCTACACTTATCCTTCATTATTTGAAAATGGAAACGTAAACTTAAATCCGCAGAAAACGACGATTTCATCTTGAAAATGAATATTAAACCCAATACAAGCTACATACGTGACTTATAGTTTACATAAGATCTATAGATCGAATGACATCGTATGTACATTATCTTGAGCAGTGTCGCTAGAACAGACAGTTAATTGTATTAAACGGTGTGAACACATCTACAGATAAGTGTCGACATTTAAGTGTCTGCGTGTGTATGTATGACATTATATTTCATGTTGTACGGAATGTTGAACTTATGTTGAAAATGCAAAGTATATCATTAATGGCTGAATTGGTTTGCATATTTGTGTCCTTTTTTAGTCTAAATTGAAAAGTAAGTGATTTTTGACTTACAATCGAAAATCGAAAAGTTTCTGGTGGGTTTTATATCTCGTGCATTATTCATACACTGGAATATATCATAGTAGATATAAGTAAGAATATGAGCTATGAAAATTTTAAGCAATACGATTGCTGCATAAATAAAATACAATGCAGCAAACAGGGAAATAAATTTAACCTATTTTAAATTTTGTTAGGTATTTTGAACGTCAACAGAATAAAGTTTTCACGACTGAAAAATTTTAATACATTAACATTCATCAAAATCTCCCGTTACATTCGTATGAACTTTTGTCACTGGTATCTACAAAAGTTCCAAAAAGAGACAAATGTTGGTATGTATGACTGATGAAACACTAGTAACAAGAAGTATACACATATTTAATAAACTAAATTTTGCACTGTGACCTTAAACTAGACCCTTACAAGATTATGATTGCTCCAGAATTGAATACAGCAGATTACGGAAGACGTAGAGATTGTTGTCATGCGACCTTATAGCTGTGCCTCCTTGCGGTATTGTGACTAACGACGATTTTCATCTTTCGAGCAAAGTGAACATGCAGACCCCCGAGAGTTCCACCAACAACCTCTTCACAGCCCAAAAGTCACCGTTTCTTGTGCTTTGTCAGCTGTGGGCATCGTGGGGTCTTTTTTGTCGAGGATGGTGTCACTGTTACTGTGACCGATACTGCGACATGCTGGAGAATTTTTTGCGCAACGAAATGGAAGAATACGATACAGGTGGCTTTTGGTCTCAATAGGATAAAGCCACAGCCTATACTGCCCATCGTTCTCCCGCCATTTTGCAAGAGATCTTCCCCGGTCGAATAATTTCTTTATTGAATGGCCCCCGCCTTCCCCTGATTTGAGCCCCTGCGACTTTTTCTTAGGGGGTATCTCAAGGCAAGCATTTTAAACATCGCCCTCGAACCCTACAAGAACTCAAGGAGGCCATCCTTGAGGAAATCGCCGGAATTCCTTCAGGTATGCTGCTAAAATTTGAAAATAACTTCAAGGAACGGCTCCAAATGTGCATCGCCCGTGAAGGCCAACATTTGGACATCATATTTAAAATCTAACCAAAAAAACCTTATTACATGTACTTTGAATAAATAAGAAGTTTCTTCCATATTATTGTACCGTTTTTTTTTTTTTAATTGTCTCTTAAATGTTGGACTCCATTATGCCCCACCAGTTAGATCCATATAATGCACCTGCGATTTATTCTTTGATGAAGGAGATGCGCTGATGATAATAATAATATTCTAAAATGATACGACCGACATATTGTGATTTATCAGTCAGTTGAAATAGACCTGTAGTTCCATAGAAAATATTTAGCACCAGACTAATATCTGACATATTTGTCTGATCTGTTAGATCTGTAGAGATCTAGATCAATCTGCAGTTTTCGAGAGACTTATATGCACCATGATAACAACTTATTTCGAAGCTAACAATATATCTTTTCCAACCAGTTTGGGTTTCGTAAAAACAAATGCATCTCAAATGCTATTATAAATTTTGCAATAAATTAGATAAAATTTATAAATTTGACGAAAGTTCTTGATGAAATCCTACTTGCCTGGTAGATAACAACTTTCATGAGGGTAGTCTTCGTGTTAATAGTGGTGTACCACAAGGCTTAGTCCTGGAGCCTCTTTTGTTTCAAATTTTTATAAATGATTTCCCTAATTACTTAGTAGGCCATGCGCCATGTTGATTTTTTGCTGATGAATTTGATATCGATTAGATTAGTTCAAAAATCAGCAGGTTATGCGTGACTACGAATCAACAGTGTCCTGTCAATTGCTAAAAGCTGCATACTTTGTTTGCATTACTGCATCTTTATTTAAATTATGCTGTACTTGTATGTGGTCTCTGTGCTAATAGTCATCGGATATTTGGTCTTCAGCGAAGCACTATTCGAATTTTGGGAAATCTCAAATACTGTGATGATTGCAATTCATTGATTATAAAATTTTGACTATTGCTTCTATCTATATTCTTGAGTGTATATTATACATTGGGGACAATATTCACGATTATCAGCTACATTCAGACATTCATGGTCATTTTACACGTAGAAGGAATAATGTATACTATATAAGTATTATCGGAGACTCAGTAAATCATAAAATTGACCACTATTTCACGGAAAAATTTTAGTTGGAGTTGGATTAAAGTTCACGATTAAGCAGTATTTGATTGATAAAGCATTTTACTTGGTCCCATAATATTTGAGTTCTAACTGGGAATTTGAGAAATAATTTGTTTATATATTTGAAAAAAGTTTTAATAGCAAAAATAAATGTATAATATAATTATTATTATTTTATAACGCGTAATAATCCTCGCTTATAGGCTGAGGAAAACTCAATTCCTCATTGAAAACTCATCACATATCAGTTGTTTTATATTTTTGTAAAACAAAAACTTCCAGATATAATCCGATGGAAAAGCTTTTTTTGAAGCTTTGTAGCGAGTTCGAAATTATTAGCAGTGTTTCAAGACATTTGTTAGTAAAGCATGACGTCTTTTGTGAACTGGTATGCACCGCTTTTATATTCTTAAGCATATAAACATATGGAACACACAAGAATATAGGGATATAAACTCCTGGAGAAAATTAACGCATCAGTAAAACTTCTTATTACTTGTAATTTTTTTTGTTTAGTTATAAATCATTAAACATTTTATGTAGGTTGGCCTTCGATATCATCAGTCACTACTGTAATTGGTTGACAGATTTAAAATAACATTTTGAAATTCCTTGTTAATAAGACATTTAACGTTGTTTAAGGTGATTTGTAGAAGCCAATAAATTCAGTTTTAAAAGTTTTTTTTTTTTTAAATTTAATGTCACTGGTCAGTGCACTTAGAGTAGAAGAAATGGACCGTCCACATAACTTAAGAAAAGATGAAACCGTGAAAGCTGTAGTTCTAGTTAACGAGGGACGTAGGCAGCGATATGTGGCTAATTTGCTAGGAGTTAGACAATCAACAATTAGTAGAACAGTTAAACGTTTCAATTGAACATAGAAGATACTGTAGAACCCCAGGGCAAGGTCATAAGAAGGTCGCAAGAGATGAGCGATATCTTATGCAAGTCGTCTTAAGAAACAGGCGTTCTACCAGTTTAGAACTAAGCAGTGCCTTAGCAGCATCCACAAATGTAGCAATGTCTGCACAAACGGTCAGGAAAAACATTAATGAAGTGTATCTTCTTATTTACAGTATATTCCATTTATTAGTTCGTAGTTTATCAGCTTTGTTTCAAAAAACATTTAAAAATTACTTTTATGGTTCTCAGGAGGGATGACAATGTACGAAAATTAAAAAATACATCAGTATCTCGAAAATTATTAAGTTTAACTACATATGTGGTTATTCAAATTAATAGACAATTAATTTTGCTTTCGACTAATGTATAAAAATATAGAGCTTCCATTTAAAAAAATTAAGTTTTCCGCATTTCAATTGTTTCAAAAAGAAGAAGATTTATTAAGTATGTTGTGTTACATATCGAATTTCTAATGCT
>JAFFZR010028134.1:0-14463 GCA_018397195.1 Lethrus apterus | reverse complement strand
TTAGTTTGGGTTAGATGTTTTGTATTACCCATTGTAACTGCATTATTTATACTAGACTCATCCGTTGATCCGTTTTTATTAAATATTGTGGGTTATTTGTTAAAATAAATTAAAACAATATCTTCAACGACTTTAACAAAAGTGTATAGCAACTAATACTCCAAGTTCCTTAATTGAAGAAATTGAATAACGCTCAAAATATGGAACTGAATGAAAAGGAAAATGATGTTAACACTCTCCTATCAAAGCATTACGCATTTTGTCTCCACTCTATACTGGAGAGAAAACGAAAAAAAATGTCAGTTACAAAACTCACATTCTCCAACCAAAAACTTATAATATCTGCTTTTTATATCTTTTAAATTTATATGTATAGGCACTAATGAAATTTGTTTTTTTTTCTCAATTTTTTGTATATACAATTATAACGATAACATTTTATAATAATCGCACAGAAGTTTTACTTAATTTCCCAACATTTGGTTATGTTGGAGAATGTGAATTTTGTAACTAGACCCCTCATTTATTATTTAGATATTTATCGAAAACAACGTCAATTTGAATGTTGCAATTTGCTTGAAACAATATTATTTTTATTGGACAAAAATTACTCCAGCATTGGAGTCCAATTTAAAATACAAATTAAATTACCATAAATTTAAATGGTGTCAAAAAAATTTTGAATACAAAACAACGAGAAAATTACATCGATCGTGCTTTTCCCGTGGAAACTCGGATTAAACGACTTTAATATGAGGACAATCTTCCGTAATAATCTTGCAAATTTGGTAGTTGTTGACGTTGCGTTTTCCTGGAGTGACGGAGAATGTCGACCCGGGAATACTAATACAGGCCGTTCGTTCCAAATAATAGAAAAGAAAATTCCGGTAGTGTTCGTCTTTGTTTCCCGTAACGAGCGACGTTATGCATAAAAATTTGTTTGCGTTCTTGTGCGGTTAACAACGAAACAAAACATGATCCGAGTGGCAATGATGGAGAAAATTGCTTTGAAGTACTTTTGTTTTCACAATTACGACTTAATTTTGTTCAAACGATAGAAATTAAAAATCTAATAATTAAATGCATTCAAGTTTAAGAGTTTAACAAATGTAAGATTAACGACTACGACATGTAAAAACAGTGTAAAATATCATCATCATCATATTTTGTATTGTGATTTGTATATTTTTATTGACCTTAATCCAAACTCAAATCGGCAAAAACGGCGGTCCCATCTTCATTTTAAATTTTCGAAAAACGTCATTTTTTTTATACAGGATCTTCCTTAAATAAGTACAGATATTTTAACAGGTGATAGCTGACAATAGCCCAACCCCAAATATGCAAAAATGACGGTCCTATGTTGAAGGGCGTGCCAGGAAAAAATATTTTAAGTTCTGTCCGCCACAGAAAAACGCGAGAAACCAGCCATCGGTCATAATTCAGTGGCAAGGAACGGTAGTGTAAAATAACTGGGTATCCGGGTTGAATTGTAGAAAATACATATTCACAAAAAGAAAGCAACTTGGATTGAAACCAACCAATTTATACTGGCCGTTAGAAAGAAGATCACAATTGTCAATCGAGTTACTGATCCACAAAATAATGAAACACATCTGAACGTATAAGATAAAATTGAGGAATACAACAAGTAATTCCAACATAGGGATGTTTGAACGGTTTCAAAATAAAGCGCTCCGTGTTATGAGCCTTTGTGCGTTTTCAACAGTCATTCAAAGTAATCTATGCCATTAGTGAAAGAAGAAATAAAAAAATTGTGTTAACTACGAAGGAAGAATACACCCAAATCAACTTGCAAGAAGCCTCCTGGAAACATCCGAAGAAAGAGGGCAGAAATGAAAGACGATGGACTTAACAAGTAGATTCCAATTTAATTCAATTATTAGGTACTTAGATTTAGCATATATTCCACAATTCAACATTTAAACACAACTTTAGAATAAAATTAGTCAAAAAAAGTAAAAAAAAAAGTCAAAAAATAAAATAGTTTCTATTTGTAATTAAATTACAGTATAAGAAATCACTGATTGAATTGATCGGTCGCGCTTCGTACGTGTCAATTTATAATGCAAAATAACATTTATTTTATATGTTATGCATCTTTAAAACTTGCTAATTTCGCGTTTTATTATTTAGGCATCAACACACTGTAATATTCAGAAATTTGTGTTTAAACCACTTGTTAGAATTTGGTTTACGATTGCTCTAATCGCAAATACTGAATTTAGCAGTCGTGTGAAGTGTAATCGAGACATACTTGGTTTACATCTACGTTGAATTCTATCGCAAACAGAATAAGAAGCATGAAAAAAAAAAAAATGTCGGTATGTCGGTATAAATTATCAATTGAAAGAATAAATAAATTACATTGGACGTGGTAAATTTTCAAAAGTAGACCCTTTAATGCGACTGGCATATCGTATGCATAAAATGTTATATTTAGTATTTTTATAAAGAAGAAATAGGACCGGTTCCAAGGCCCCTGTGGCACTCCTCGCACTATTACAGCCCATTCTGATTGCTCCGAATACAATTCCCCTCCCACGTCCTATACTTATACTTATACTCTCCGTGTGGTATGATGATTGATTGATTGGCTGGCTAGCCCACTCTATTAATTTAAGAATGCAGCACTACCTGTGATGTTTTTTAAAATTATTAGATTTAATCGTTCAAAAAGTTATATATTCATATTTTTCATCAATTTTCTACAACAGGGTCTCTGTTCAAATTTTAATTGCAGTATTGAAAATTCGTACCATATACAGGATGGGATTAAAGTATGGAACATTTAAAAAAAAGCGAACTCAAGCGGTTTTTTAAAAAACGCTGAAACAGGTCGATTTTATTTTTTAAAAATACACATCAATATGTGCGATTCACCTGCCGACTTTCATTCGTTTTGTAGTTATGACGTCATTACAAAAAATTTAAATGGCAACATACATTTTTTTAGTGGAATTCGATAGTGATTTTTCTACACTTTACGACCGTGCAAAACAATCAAGAGGTTGCACTAAAAAAATTTTGAGAAAAATCGATTTGAAAATTTAATGTTGGGTGGGATTAAAGTATGGAATATTTAAAAACAAGCGAACTCACCGGTTTTTAAAAAACGCTGAAACAGGCCGATTTTATTTTTTAAAAATATACATTAATATGGGAGTTTCACCTTCCGACTTTCATTTGTTTTGTAGTTACGACGTCATCACAAAAAATTTAAATGACGACATACATTTTTTTTAGTGGAATCCAATAGTGATTTTTCTACCCTTTATGACCGTGCAAAAAAATCATAAGGTGGTATAAAAAAAATTCTGAGAAAAATCGAGCTGATTTATTACTATTATTATCATGGTATCTTGATTATTCAATATGCTACAAAGATTGTATGATAAAAACGAAAGGCACTTCAACAAGAAAGTTACGTACCGTTCATATTCTCAATTATTTGTTATCTAGGATAATATCAACATTAAATATTCAGATCGATTTTTCTCAGAATTTTTTTAGTGCAACCTTATGATTTTTTTGCACGGTCATAAAGGGTAGAAAAATCATTGCCGGATTCTACTAAAAAAATGTATGTTGTCATTTAAATTTTTTTGTGATGACGTCATAACTACAAAACAAATGAAAATCGGAAGGTTAATCGCACATATTAATGTATATTTTTAAAAAATAAAATCGATCTGTTTCAGCGTTTTTTGGTTGAGTTCGCTTTTTTTTAAATATTCCATCCCATCCTGTATAAATGTTGCAAAATTTCTGGCTTTAAGTTGTCCATGTTTCCCTATTCTTTGCAACGAAAGGTTGTAACAACTGTAATAGGTTGTAACAATTGTAACACGATCGTGGGCGCAACGAATTCCCTCTCAATCCTGACGAATTCTTAGAACTTGCATAATAGGAGAAGAAACGAACGAGAAAATAAAGACAAAAATGGCGTTTTTAAGTCCTAGTTTTGTAGATTTCAAGCATTAAGAAGTTTAACCAGATGGAAAGAGTGCTGGACATCATCATCGGGAGAGGATTTATTGGGATAAATAGGCGATTGCCTACCATGTGGGAAACCACATTGAAAGAAGAATCAGAAAATAAAGTTTCCCAGTCTGATGATATTGGCTATTCCACGGAAATTGTCGAGGATGACGTTGTCTATCTAATCATTCAAATCACGTAAAATTGCAACACTAAAACAAAAGTTATAAATCTGAATATCCACACAATTAAGCAAAGCTACAATTAAACGAGCAAACAACGAAATACAGTGAGATCGAAAAAAAGATTAGTCAAAGTAAGCCATGACAAAAATCGGCATGTCTTTACTTAAACCACTATTTATTTCTTAATGTCAAATTGACGTTTGTCAAAAATGTTGTCCAAATAAATCAAAGCTTTTCTTTTAGAATTTTATTTTTGAAATGGAAATGAAACAGGAAACGGTAAATGGCAATATTCTTACGTTGCCTGTTATGAAGAATTTCAGGAGCACTTTCCTATTGAACATTTTTGACAAACGTCAATTTGACATTAAGAAATAAATAGTGCTTTAAGTAAAGACATGCCGATTTTTGTTCATGGCTTACTTTGACTAATCTTTTTTTCGATCTCACTGTACAATTCATTAATACATTAATATGAACGCAAATTCTTCCATTATTTCCTCTTGTGTCTCTTCATTCCATTTTTTCTTTCATCTTCCAAGAGTTTATTGCATAATATAAGAGTGGATTAAGCCGAATGTACATAAAATAATTTCAGACAACTAAACGACAATAAAAGTTTAGCCTCAAAATTTGGCTTTTTATTCTTTACAAAAGACATAGATACAATTATTTAAACGGAATGTCGATGTAGGGAAAAGTACGATGTGTTTTTGGTTGTTTGTTTATAAGCTGGTGTCTTTCTGATGGACAGGTTCCTGTTGGAACACCTGGACGCTGCACATCGGATTAAATAGGACGGCTTAATAGCTTGGTCACTCGATGTAATCCCTCTATATTTTGATAAAAAATTACACAGACTAAAAAAAAATATGGAAACTCAAACACGTGAAAAAAAAAACAACACAATTGAAAACAGACATGAGTTTCGACGATTTGCCAAAAAGTCATTAACAACATTGTAAGAGAATTTTTAAATAGACCTGTCGTTGTCATTGTTAAGAGGATAAACTTGGCATACATAACCAAATACTTTTCGTTCACATTTAAATACAAAAAATGCAAATGACAACATCACTAAAAACAAATGAAGAACGAAAAGTGAAATATACCGCGAAAATGTATTTTTTAAAAATAAAATTTACCAGTCCGCGAATTTTTCATTTTTCACTCTTTGCATTTCTTAGTTTTACATCTTTTAAGGTTATATGGGATTTTGTATACAAAATTATATTTCTTTGTTCCTCTCGTGTGATACAGTAAAATAAATTCAAAAGAAATAAGACATTTGAGGAAAATAGATGGGAAGACAAAGACGGACAGAAATGAAACAATAAGATAAACGTTAAAACCAATAACGAACAAAATAACAAAGAAGCAACAGACCAAATAGAGCGACAAGGAAGGTACATGAAGGAAGAAATATAATAAAAAGGAAGAAATGCAGACCACGAAAAAAAATGAATACAACAAATAGCAAAGGCAGGAAAAAAAGCAGAAGACGTTAGACGAGATGAAATTAATGAAAATGGGAAAACATGGATGGAAAACTATTCCAAGTCCGACGCCTGGAAGAGTAAGTGGAAGGGATAATAGAAAGAAAGAAAGTTTATCTTTAAAAAAATTACATTGCGTGGTTGACACAGTTTAGTTCAATTTAAAATAAGCCTGATATTACAGTTTGAATTTGCTAATAATGGTACTGAAAATTCTGAACATCCTGTACAGAAAGTTGTAATAATTAATTTCGTTTTTTTTAAAAACCATACATTTTAAGAAAAATCGAAATAAATCAGAACATTTAGTATTTAGGTAAAGGGAACCCTTATGAAAGTATAGTTTATTTTTTACATACAATTCAAAAATATGTTGAAATACAGGTGTTCCATAAGAAAAAATATAACTTTGATATGCCACTCTTTTTTTGGAATGTAGCCCTTATTGACTGACTTACATAATCCGCCTGCAACAGAAGTTGGAGAATATATGCAGTTTCGCCATAAAACTCCGTGGCGTCGGTGGTGACTCACCTGTATAAGATTTTCCCTCTTTTCTCATCCTACATATGTTTTCATTTCCTATTTTTTTTCTGTCTAAGGAAACAACTACATGAATAAAATAAATGCTCTAAAATTAAAGGACAATTAAGTAATGATACCACCGACTGTTACCGAGGCACGCAATAGTAAAATTACCGTCCGTTCAAGTAAAATATTGAAGCGAAACGGGGCACTTACTATCCGAAGAACAGCGAACACCTAAGGCGATATACAACGCACTGCGGAAGAAATTTTTACCGGGAATCGCATCGGACGAAACTACTTATTATCCGAGATAATTTACCCGTAAGAATGGTGGACGGCAAGATTATAAAATGAATAAATAGTATTGCCATTATTATTATGTCAAAAGGTTAGGATTTCTTTACCTGTCATTATTCTAAAGAATTACAGTTCTACAAACAACTTATGCTTTACCGCTACTTACTCATAATGATAAAACTCTTAAGTAATGACATTTCTCATCTTCTAACGGTCTAAATAAAATTTTATTTTTACTTGTTTACGTCGACGACGGATCAAATTTATATTTTTAGTGTTAAGGCGACGCGGCAAGTCCATTTTCTAATGTCATGGTCATGACTGACCATAAACATTTAATTTTACGTTAACATAAGCACGACCAATTTAACCGTTACATTGGTAATTAAGATAAGATTATATGCACGATTGATTAAAATTTACTTAAATTTATAAGCTCAGTATTAAATATTCAACCAGAATTAAACATTAAAATTTAAAATAAAACGTGTTTCAAAACGATCCGTATTTATAAATGCTTATTATTCAACCATAAAAGAAATTTATTTGGGATTGTCATCGTGCGTGAAATGAAAATAGAAACTCGACAACAACGAGACTTAATTAATGGCCTACGTGTGAATATGGCATTGCAATTGATTCGATATCCATCTTTACGTCCAAATTTTATTCATCTTTAATTAACATTAATCCTAATATAGTTAGTGTGTTAAAATTGAATTATAAATAATTTTTCGGAAATGGAATAAAATGATTCGTTTTAATGAAGAAATAGTAAAACGAAAGCTTGTTATTATAATTTGTATTAATAAATTTATTAAATAATTATTGTATCGAATGTAATCAAAAATGTTTATAATAAAGCCAGCAACAAACAAAAACAGATCAAGAACAAAAGACGTAATGCAGAGCATCAGATTAGAAAATTTTCACACTCGTCGTCAGAAACTGCAAACAACTTCAGTTCAGGATACAAACGACTCCAGAGATAACAAATAACAACACATCATTGAAGCTTTGGATGACACAAACACTAAAATTTGAATACATTTTTTTTCACATTTTGTTATTGATACTTTGTATATTATGTCACAATAAAAGGTTTTGTTGAAATGTAAATCTAAATGAGGTCGGACACCAGCCTACTTATTATTTCGTTCTAATCTACGATACGTGAAACAAAAGCGAATCGTTTTTGTTCAAAATTGCGATATTAAACGCTGAATCTTCTGATGGCCTGTCATCCCATTCCCTTGAAAATGGCTCCCTCTCCTTGAATTGTAAACCTCTGAAAAGGTCTTAATAATTTAAATTTTTCAACATTTAGTTGACTATCTTTGTAAATTAAATGACAAAATGTTAATAACGTTGTAATTCACCAAAATTTTAATAACAAATTTCCAGAAAAAAGTTACATAAATAATAAAATGTTAATAACAAGGTAATTAAGAAAAAATGGTGAGTTCTAATTTAACTTCGAATTTATTTACTCGAAATGTAATGGACTTGATTACTTTGAAAATGTTGATTTCAAAGTATAATTTTATTAAAAGTGTTTAAAAATGGCAGTTTGATTAATTTTAAAATAGAAATAATCACTGTCCATCGGATATGGGCGAATCCATCAGATATTAATTGATGTAACTTGATTTATTTTAAGATAGAAATACGTAAACGTCCATTTAAAAATAGATGATACAACTCTCATCAATCATATTCTCACATGTTAATTGTTGAAACTTGTTTTAATTTAAGATATAAATAAGTGCACTTATCGTTTACATATTATACTTTGATTAAAAAGTAATTGATTATTTCCCGTTACTATTTTTGGGTAAGTTATTTTTAAAATTTTGATAATTTAGGGCTTTAAAATTCCCTCCATTCTTTTCCCTTTGTTTTGAAAAAAAAACATGATTGTTATCTGAACAGTCACCTTTACACTTTCGATGAACAAAACTCAACCCAACAGGTAACTTTTCCCTCGCACTTACTTACATTCATCCTACTAAATGCTGATTTTTGTATAGACAGGATTGTTATCAGTTTGTAGATATTTATAAATAGAAGAATATGGCCACTGCCATATGCGGACAAATTCTTTCTACCAGTTAAGGCCGGAGATGGCATAAAAGAATGATACAAAGGAGAGCGATAGCTTAGGAAGGGAAGAGAAGTTACGAAGGGTTAAAATAGAGTGGAAGAGTGAGCCAAATGAACGTATGCATCTAGAGTGTGTGACAAAGTACACTGTTTTGAACGAGGCGTGAGGTTTGCGTGTAAGAAAACAAAGAAAGGTTGTATGGGATAAATGGGAAGAGAACAAGGAAAAAAATGTCGTAGTATGAAAAGAAAGCGTTAGCAGTATAATGATTTACGGAACGGAAGTAAGCTTAGCGAAGGAAGAGGTTTAGAAAGAGTTATCATGATCGAAAAAAACGTTGGGTGCGTTAAAAATTGTAATGGTAAAAATAAGGAAGAAGATGATTAGGATAGAAAACATGGAAATGATCAGAATTAAAAAATATTAAAGAGCATAACGATCGGTGATGGAAGTGAGGTGAGCTGTAGTAGCTATATGTTTCTCGATTAAATCTGAACAATTGCCTGGCTTTTTCGTATTAAAAGTAAAGTAACAATGGTCTAATGTCTAATACGTCTGCTTAAGATGTCTTATTATGGCGTCGCCAGCTTAAGCAGTCTGCATAAAGACATAATCTTTTTAAGCAAATTTACGGATACGACTAGAAAAATCGATCGAATAAAATCTAACGCAGCAGCACATGCGTCTAAAGAATAGATGAGGTTACATTGGTTGCATTTGAAAAAATAAATATTACATAGATAACCTTAATGAAAGAGTTATAATTACAAGTAAGGGAAAAGTGTAACGTCCCATTTAAATATACGTGGCCCCATTCATTGTAGATAAAGTACATTATAACGAGGATGTTGATAGAACAAAACTTATAAGGACATACGCTATAATTATAGTTCGTCGTTTGTGCCGGGCTGGTTGTGTAATCCGCGGGACCCAGTGTATAATTACGAGCGACGGTTGATGCCCTAATGATTGCCGTCAACGGCAGATAGAGCAAGAGAGAGAAAAAGACCCGGTCTTACACACACACACACATATACAGCGGGGCCGTTTCTGAATACCATTCATTATACAGATAGCAGTGCGGTAGACATGCGAACTCTGTGTGCCTGAATCGGGGTTATGGGAATTTAAACCGTGCGCTCTATGCTTTTTGAATTTAGGCTGCAAAACTACTTTGACATAATATTATCGGAGTAATATAAATTGAACTGGTTATTTATATCTATCTGGAATTGTTGCACTCATTAACTTAAAAAAATATTATGTTCAACTAAGTTCGAAAGTATTTTTTACAAGTTGTGGCTAATAAAGTACATAATTCATTAGGTTTTCTCTTTCTGGGTTTTTTTTTTTTTTTTGAGAGGTTGCTGTTCAGGTTTTAAGATAGATAACAAGCGATAAAACCGTTTAATATGTATCCTTAAGAGGATTATATGCATAACTTTCTCATTTGAAAAGCTATCAAGATAAAACTAACATTATATAAAATCCATAATGTGAAACTTCAAAGAATATTCACTTCAACTGTATTTTATATACGAGGGCTGTTTGATAACTCCGTGACTTTTTGAATAAAAAAATTTTTTTTCTGCAAATAAGCGTTTTATTTTTCAACATAATCTCCTTTTAGATCAGTACATTTAGTCCAGCGTTTTTCCAATTTTTTCATACTTTTCAAGGTCATTTTCAGGGTATTTTTTAATATTCCCGTAGTAGGCGAATAAAGTTTGATATATTACATACACAGTAATAATAATTCTGAAGGTGTAAGTCCAACATATTTTACACATTAAAGACATTTTTTCCCTTGATTCTCTGTCACCACTTATCCAAAGCTCGAAGAGCTTATCTGGAGGGAGGGGTTTGGTTACGGCCACGACTGTCTTGTAGATGTTAAATCCTATTCCAGCATACGCTGCAAGGATTAGGACACGTGGAAAACCTAATCAGAACAGTCGGTAGAAAAACCAGTTCAAAGTCATAAACAATCATAATTTATATCTGTGGTATAAGTTTACAATGTCCGTTACTAAGACTTGAACCCTGGACCTTGAGGTTACTAGCCTACTCCCTAAGCCACTAGACCCATAATATAACCCCATTTAAAAATACTAATAGTAATATGAACAAACTAAGAGAAAATGTTATAAAAATTATAATTTTATGCCACAACTCGAATTTGGAGAACTTTTTCAAAAAACTAACAACGCCACTGCATTCTTATCAAAAAAGTGCCTGAAGAACGTGTACATTATTTTCCTTCATTTTTCCAAATAAAAAAGATATAGCCATAAAACGAAAACTGAAAAAAATCTAATTTGTGCGCATAACTCAAAAACAAAAGGCGATAGCGAACTTTTGTTTTCACCATTAAATTTTTCTTCAAAAAAGCGATCGAGGATGGTAGTGTAATTTTTCTGGTTATCGAAATTCCCTATGAAAACATCGAAATTTGCCCACCCTGTACTGTGTTACTGCCCACATCCGATTAAACTAAATAAATAGTTAAACATTAATACCTTTATGTTATAAAAATACGTCAGATTATTTTTTATTTATTCGACTTTACATCAACCTTTTTTTTACATGATAAAATGCCAGTTAAAAATATTTACATTACTTGGCGTTTCAATGGAAAATGCCTATCTTTAAATTTACATTTTTATTTATTTACTATTCCGATCGTAAGCGATCAGAATCGGAAAACTATGTTCATTAAATACGACCCCGGTATTCATGGATATTGCAATGGTCGCTTTTAATCTTACCGCAGCAATAACCTATCAAAAGTCATCAGAAATGATCATTAAAACTCTCAGACTCTGGGAATATCCAATAGTCGGCATACTAAAGCAAACTATAACCACAACTATGCGCATTACAAAGCACAAACGAAGTTCGAAGGAAATAGACAGAGAAAGAAGCACGGCGATGAGTACGGCGGAAAAATTCTATACAACCCGATTAGAATACATCTCATTAGGGGTAGACTCACACGAAACGTAGATAATATTACGTCTAGACATGACTTTATACATGGGCTATATATTTTCCATATAAATTATTATATCGCCCATATTAAATTACCTCCCGGTATTACGTCCCGATTTTATTGGGTCATTATTTTGTAAACGAAAACCTTTTACGAGATTAAAAATAATTTATTTTCTTCAAACGTTGTTCAATAAAAAATAACGGGCAATAAATGCGATGTTAATGAATAATTTTATCTTTTTGTCGTTGATAATTTTCCAAACTGTAATAAAATTAATTTAATTAATTAATTATGATTTATTGTTGTGGAAATGAAATGCTTAAATTTATAAAACAAAATTCGTACAATCTAAGAATTAAAAAAAAATTGAACCAAGGAGAGCGACGAATGAGCAAAATGTAACTTTATTATTTTTAAACTTTAAATTGCAATTTTAATGGCTATATTGGAAAAAATGAAAAATTGTAGACGATTATAGATTCATAAGAGTCATAAGATTATGTTCACAAAAGTTAGTTAAATAATCTGAAAGAAATCGAAGACCGAACAAATAAACGTAACTGACAAAAAATAATATTTAATAGTGTGTCCTTTCGTTGAAATTTAACAGATGCCTTGTTGCGTTTATTACAACCGTAATAAATAGAACACGGCAAACAGGAAGGGTGCGGTGAATAAAATGACTGTAAAATAGAGAGACACACACGGTCAGACCATACAAACAACTTTACGACTTAGAAAGTAAGTGAGGACGAGGATCAAGAGAATTCTGCTGAAGTGCCGATGCTTCCTAGTTTTATTAGGACGGCTATTTACACAATCATTATTTTTTTTTATAACACTGTGTGTTTGTAAATTTTTTATTTGTGATGCTATTTTAATTTGCATTTTAGATAAATGTAGAAGAATAATGTGGGACAGATGTTGATTTAAATAACATAAACCGTGTTGAAATATTTCAATATTTTAAAAATTCTTTCAGCTGAACAACCTTTTTAAAATTTCCGTTTCAGTAAAGCCAATATAAATAACAACAGAAAAATTGAATTTTTACCTATAAGCTAATAAGAGAATTTCCCAAATAACGTCAGAAACGTTTTCGGATTATGTAGAGAAATAATTGTGTGATCTATAGATTTATTAAATAATATATTTTTTTTTATAAATTAATTTCATAATTAATTAATTAATCCTTCCAATAGGGCGCGCGGCGTATATTAGCTAATCATTCTGTATAATTAAGATATTCCAACCTTGAAGAAAATTCTTATAAAACTTCTATTAATGATGACATCTGCGTTTAAATATCAAACATCCACTTACATTACATATAAAATTATATATAAAAATTTAAAGAAACTCCTTCGTTATAAAACATTTTTTAATGTACCGGCATAAATTGGTAAAATATGCTAATTGCACATTATTTTTATGGCCGACAATTGTGCACATTGTTGTTAACATATATAATGAACAAAGTATTGCGGTTGAAAGTAATTAACTACTGAATAAATTACGGATTTTAAAAATAACTTTTTAACACGTTAGGCGGCATTTATAACGTACAGCGGGGACATAAAAGTCGAAAGCGGTGCATTTTCTCTTCGCAAACATAAACGTCGACAGCAATAAACGTGAATCGAAAATAAACAAAATTACGTTAACAACGAGGCCTTATCGTTCCACATAATTCCTTTCATTTTATATCGAAATTTATTATCGACAATCAAAACATCTTATATTTCATTTCGTATCGATCGCATTTTATGATCTAATTTAATTTATCACTAAGTTAATTATCGTGATACATTTTATACAAGATATGGAAAAGTCACTATAATTTTAATTACCTAATTTTTAATGAAATATTATGTAATACAAAAATCTGAATTCAAAATTCACATCTTTTAGCGAATAAATTCGTAAGATTTTGCCGTTGATCAAAATACTTAATGTATGTTTCGCTAGATTATCATCCAGACAGAGAAAACTTGCTTGGGGCTACATCTGGTTTGGATAATGGGTGGTTAAGATCCGTGAAATTGCAATCTATCATAATTTCGATTTATGTACACCTGCTTTGTATTGAAACGACCGATGTTAATTGATAATTTTAGTCGAAGAAGAAGTCGATAGTAAATGCTATTCTAGTTGACTCGATTTAACAACGAGAGACACAGTCGTATTTAAATTATTATGTTACATTTCGTGATGGCAAACATTTCGTTAGCACAAATTTATTACTCGCGAAAATTAATATTGATCTAAGATTGAAAAGGGGAACAAAAGAAATTGAAATAAATACGTAAACAAGTGGAATGACACGTGTTACTGTGCACAACAGGAAACCTAAACTATTATTCAGCACCAGGAAACCGCAGCTTATTGCATGCCATAAATTGTTGTTTCGAGCTTTCCTTACAATTTAATTTCGTATTGCATTTTATTGTTGAATTAAAATTTGTTTTTCGATTTAGAAACATAGATCAAGTTACACACGTCCCATATTGAATGTTTTCTTAGTTTTCATTTTAAAATAGTTGCTGAATATTGCGCTATGGATTTAAATAATTCACATGGTATGTATGCAGTTTGTGAGAAATATGATAGCTAATGGATCTTCTTAATCTTAATCCTTTAAAAAGCTAACAACTTTTCAGGTTAAACGTCATCATTAAGGAGCGGATTTATATGCGAGCAATTTTGATGAAATATGCGCATATATATGCACTAAAAAATGATGAAATATGCGCAAGATATGCGCAAAGATTCAAATAATGCACATTTTATAAAACTATAAAGTACAATAATAAAAACCATATTATTTTGTATACAATTTATTTACATTTATTTTCA
>JAFFZR010028133.1:0-14474 GCA_018397195.1 Lethrus apterus | reverse complement strand
CTGTTTGTAAGACCATCTAGTTAATTATATTTTCTGTTTGAGGAATACAACACGAAATCATTATTCACCTGCTTGGCTCAGGCATAAAATATGTAGGAAAGTGAAAAATCCTAAGATTTATCGCACCTGAACCAAGGCTATTTATCCAAAAAATAATATTTATCTCAGGGTTCAAATTTCTTGAGTATTTAAGGGTGTACTAAAAATTTCTTGTTTTCCATTTTGTGTTCCCAATTCCCCTTCTTTTTTTATTAGGTATACCCTGTCTTAGGTCCTCGTTATTACATTTTGCGCCATGCTTTTTCTCGTTCTTTTCCTTTCTTTCATTTTTATTCTCCATGATATCAATTATTCCATTTCGTTCGATGCACAATTATATTACACAACTTGTTCAACTTCAACTAAGTTATTCTTTTATAATTCATTCTCTACCGCTGTCTGTTCTATATTTGTTAATTTATCTGTATTTTCCACCCCTTTCCATCGAGTAGAGTAGTAGAGTATCTTGATATCTATTTCTTCATTTCTTCGTTAGCTGTACTAGTTTAGTAAGTGATAATCCATCGCATTCATTGCTTACAATTTGTTTCCTTTTTATTGCTTTTGTTTCGTATGTCACGTGACCATGATTACAGATTTTTTCCCTAATTTTAAAAATTTTCTACAATAATCCTTTGCTACTAAGACGGCTGCTTTATACAACACGCTCAATACCAAGCCCATCGTAACAAAATAACCTTGATATCTTGGAATTTTGCCCATATTTCTAGAAAAAATGTTGCAATAAACATCAATGGACTTAACGAAGAAGTTGTATCAAACCATAGCGCCAATCGATATAACTGCCCTGAACAATGCTACTGAAAAATTGAAACGTAAAATCCAAAGAATTAAAAATGAATTGGCGAGCAATTGAGTAATGACAGCAAAAGAGACTATTCTCTCTAGAAAGCTACAAAGCGTTTACTCTTCAAAAGCCGCCAATTGGAAAAATAGATAGTTGGTTCAGAATTAACATTAATGAAACATGTAGGTTCGCAGAACACCTAGAAGGAACTTTCCAACACAATGATGGTGACAAACCTCCAGACTGGATAGGACTAATACAAGAAGATGCTGCTATTAGACCGACTCCTCCTAAGGAGGTAGCTAATGAAACTAAAATGAACATTGATCTTAAGAAAGCCCCTGGCTTTGATTTGTTTACTAGAGAAGTTCTTGAACAACTTCGGAAAAACCATAATTGAGTTAACCAACTTATTAATTAATGATAACCAGATCCCACATCGTAACTCAGCCAAATACTTGGGGATGACTCTGTTATTTAGCTGATTAAGCTAAATGTATATGTGTGTGTGTGTGTATTTTTTTTTTTTTTAATCTTTTTGAGAGAGTAAGAGCTTGTTACTGCAGAGGTCCGCCTACACCACTAGAGCACCGTTAATTATATGCCAACGGTGAATGCTACCGGCACTTCTTGACTAGCAAATAAACTAAGCTGGACACGAGAGAGAATAGAACCAAAGACTCACACTTCAGACCACGATCTAACCAGCCAACCCACTATCATAATATATAATAATAAAAAAAATGCATTTAATATTAATTGTGTACTTCGTGCGTTTTAGTTCAGTTCATTCCTGCTTTCTTTACAATTTTTATGTGTGTATTCTACTTTTATTATTTATTTTTTTATATAATAATAAAAAAAATGCATTTAATATTAATTGTGTACTTCGTGCGTTTTAGTTCAGTTCATTCCTGCTTTCTTTACAATTTTTATGTGTGTATTCTACTTTTATTATTTATTTTTTTTTTTTTTTTTAAAACTATCTAGGTTATTTCTTGTTTCGTTTAGCATCAATTCGTTTCCGGTTTAGTTTGGATATTATTACATTATTAATTTTTTTTTTTTTTTTTATTAAGTTCACTTCGTATCTTACGCGTTATGAAAATGTACGTCGATAAATATCGATGTCTTGACTGTTTATTAAAGGGAAAGTTTTATTTAAGAAAAATGAAACGGCCACTTAATCAGAAGCAAATGCGCTTTATTGGATAGATATTGACAACAATAATAACGGGATTGTTTGCATGAGCGAATTGATGATTAAATCAGTGTGATTGTCTACGGGGCTGGGGATTCTGGGGAAAATTTGTTGCGTTGCCTCATCTTCGAGCAGGTAACCAGTCGTTGGCATCTCTACCCTGAAACTAATAAATTGTCATTAAATTCCTTATAGAATGGCACAAAAATTAGAACAACTATTTAAATTTATTTAAATGTTCACCATTATAATATTTTTTAATATTTTCTTCAACTTTTTTTAAATTTTTTAATTTTAATTCTAAAAATAGATGACTTTTAATTTGTAGAAATATAACCTTCATGTCCATTGCCAATTTTTTATTTCAAATTCATGTGCGTCAAACGGTATTATATAAAGCTTTTTTCTAACCTTAATTACAGGACCATATTTAAATTATAATGATGCTCAAAAAACAACACATTAAAGTCCATGATACAAAGAAACTGTATATAACAAAGGAAAAAAATTTGTAATCATCAAGTTATTCTTTCTAAACTTAATAATTTAACATCATAAAACTATATATTGGAATTAATAATATTTATATTTGCATTTTTGGGATTTCAACAACAGGAAACTTTAAACGTAATAAGAAATATTTATTAGGACATGTATGTTAATTTTTTTTGTAGGTCGTAACAAATATTTCTTATGACATTTAAAATCTTCCATTGATTGAATTCTCAAGGATATAAATCTAAATATAATTTACAACCTAGAATTTTTCAAAACTAAATTTTGTGATCTTGCTAATGACCTTACGGGAAAAATATAATATCAAGACTCATAACTCATAACATTAAGTAAACAATCTAGCCATAAAATAAAAAATCGGCATGTTTAATATGAAAACTCCTAATAAAGTTTATCAAGCTTGAATCAACAATTTTTTCAAATTCAAAACAAGTGAGATACAACTAAAGAACTAGAACAGAGCTCCATTTATTCAAAGATGCAAACAATAGAATTTTGAGAAAGATTCCACCAAATTCGAAAAACCAATATTAAGAAATGCGAGAATTCACAAAAATTGTAGATTTGAGTATTTAAGGGAAACAAGGATTTAAAAAAATCGCAAAATATACCTCCAATGGAATGCCGCAAGGTTACATCTAAGGTCCAAAAAAATTTTTTTTTCTGATAGGTCCTTATGATAAAATGTCAAAAGAATCTGTATTGCATCTTTGCTAAAAATGTAGCAAAAACAAAACATTCATTTAAACAAATAACCTAGAAAATCTTTTCAACCAAATAAAGAAATACTTTGAAAAAACTCTGCAATTTCACATTCGTCACAATTTAAGTAATTGAGTAATTTTTTGTCAACTTTATCGTCCAAGATTTTTGAAAAAGATCATCCATTAGACATTAAAAACATATTAAAAAGCACGAAACGAATGCAATTACACACAAAAAGATATTAACGCGAGAGCGAAACTAATTTTCAGATTGTGCGGATACTTTCTACGCTCAGCTGATGATGACCAGTGAGAGTTTTACTTTAATTTAATTATAGCGTTTGCATACGGAGGCCGTTTGTGGTAATTTTACACAGTCGTTAACGTGTGTTGTGCACTTGTTTTTGTCTCGTAAATTAGAAACAACTAAAGCACACTTGTAGCGTAGCTTTCACGGCTAAAACAATTTATTTTAATTAAGTGCTTACAAAGAATAATCTGTTAATTATAAAGGGCGAAATTAAAACTATATTAATAATTCTAATTGTGATGAGTTAACAGTTTTGTAAATTGCATTTCCCATACACACACCATTCGTAGATATTCTACGAAAAAAAATTTAATTTATTTTGAAGTTTCTTTAAAAAGGAAATTAAACTTTTCGAAGTGCTATTTTATGCAGGAAATAAGAAAAATGTATTAAAACGTATAAATTTAAAAATCAATATCAAATAAATATCATGAATGGACGATCTATAAAATAGTTTACCATTTATTTATAATTTAGTTATTTATTTATTATTATTTATCAATTTAATTTTAATGTTAAAATACCGTTATTTAAATAAAATTAAGTGTAATATATCTGAGCTCAATTTGTCCATAAAAAGGATTTTATCAAAAGCGATTGACAAAATCACATCGTATTTTCTAGTAATTTATGGATATTCAAATTTTGTGCATAAACTCCACATAGATCAAAAATGTTAACATTTAGAACAAATTTATAACAGAAAGATCGATCCTGATTGCACGTTTTTCCGTACATTAATAACATTTTACATATGTTTATTATAAAAGTTCTACATTCTCAGTGTTATGTTCGCTTTGCATTCCTTTTCAGAAAACGTATAATTTAGTTATTAACTCAGGCGTTGAAAACATTTTAATAGTTAATAATACTTCATAAATATTAAAGATGCATTTGCTCGGATAAGATAATTGTAAATAAATGTTACTAATAAAATTAATAAATTAAGTTGTTGCTTTGTTGGCATGTTAAATGAATTAAAACGTGTTAAGAATAAAATTATTATTTATTTCTTAGATGGACAATTTTATCCATTTTATCTCCAACGTGGAACATAGGTTTTATAAGCACTGAGGAATAAAGTATAAATTTACCTGCCCTTCGTAGTCGAATGCGTAATTTGGATTGGCTTCGGCGCGTTTACCAAATCTGAAATGACAAGACATCATCAACATTGATATTTTTAAAATTACTTTGTTAAAAAAAATTAATTGTTATTAAATATAATTAAACGGCGACTGTAATAAAAGTAAGAAAACATAACTATCACAATTATAAAGCTTTGAAATCACAATCACACTTTCTACTGGCACGAATGATCAGATATTCCGACATAAAAACTATTTATTTATACCAAGACGATTAGTCATGCATTAAAGTAAATAGACATATTTCTAAGTCATTAAATTGATAAGTACACAAAGAATGATAAAAGGTGATAGCTTATTAGTCGCGATTAATAAAATTTCATTTTTATTCAATTAAATTATACGGATGAGTTATTTATGATTTAGTAATGGCGACATAAAAATAATTGCTTTTGTAAAGATGTAATTTTTACAATTTTTCTGCGAAAACGAGCTTTTGTCCTTCATTTAATTATTCATAATTTAATTTTTGCGCATCACATGGTGTGACAGTATAATACCTAATGTAATTACTTCGTAGATGACATGAAACAAACTTTACGATATACCTATGCATGTGTACGTTTGTCTATACTTTTATAATATAAAGAGAACTACAAATAATTTTTTAATATATATATTTTGGTCATTTGACGTCTGAGAATTATTTTTCAAAATTTTTAAAACTCATATCATTTTCACTGCGTGGTATCGTTTTCAATATCGTGGTATTATTTATTTTCAAAACATTAGCTAGGTTGGTAGCAAATCTTTATATCTTTACTATCTTTACATGACGAGTATACGAAACTAACTAAGATATCATTATTTTTTAGAACAGAAAACTCATTTATAGAAAGTTTTATTATGACAATTATTTTTTATTTTTCTTTATTATGTACCAATTTTAAAAATATTAAAATCTATTTTAAGCTCCTATTATAAGATTTTTTATTTTATCATTGAACAATTTCAATTTTTTTCTTTTTTAACATCGATTTATTATTGCAATCTGTCTTAAACAACAATAGGCAATACAGAAGGCACAACACCCAACGGTGTGTACCCATAATGTAAGAACATAATTGTGAGTTAACTATTAATTGAATTTGAAGATGTAGAATTTATGAAGTAAGTCATTAAATAAATTTTAGTCACTATGTTCACAGAGTTCGAAAGGGTCACGTCTTCTTAATCTTCTCTTTCTAGGTTGGTGCAAGAGATTTTTAGCTAATGAACTGGGATGATTCTGAAGTCTTTCCAAGTAGTACATACCATACCTTATCGGAGTGTCAGAGCATGTCGAAGGCAGTAAATTTTCGTCTTCACGAATAGTTTTGCAGCGGAAAATAATTAGCTGTATCTCCAAAAGGACAAGTACTTGGCAGACAATTTTAAAAAATCTGCGATTTTTCTAACAAAATAATTTAAACAAACGATTAAATTAATACAAACCACTAACTGATTAAGCATTTGAGGAGACTTTTTAGAAGTATAAAAAAGTAATAAATATAAAATAGATAAACTATTGTTTTTAGTTAACAATGGGAAAATTTTTCATAATTAAGTTATGTTTTATAATAATAAATAGGTACATAATTACAAGAATATTCCAAATAAGGAAGATCATAAATAAATGTAATGATTTATAGTTGACAGTTATGTGTACAAAAACATATATAACATTCGTATGAGAAACATAAAAATGTGTGTCATAAAATGTTATTACAATCACATGAATTAGTGATGAATATAAACACTGTCAGCAGGAATTTTTAATGTATTCAATAGTAATTTTCCAATGTAATGATTTTTAAACTAACGTCTTAATAATATAATTTATTCAAATCAACTTTTATTACAGAAAATAGTACATTTCCTGCATCACGGAAAAATTTTCTCGTCAGGAAATCTGGAAAAATTTCCATTCTACAGCTGCCTAAAGATTTAATGAAATGTGTTTCTCTTTCTTGAGAAAATTCGTAGCAAACATTTTCTTGCAATGATAATATTCAATGATATAATTCTGATACTGCTTATAAGATTTCAAAACATCGAAACAGCATGTGAAGACACATTAATATCTGAAAACCTGAAAATTATATGTAAACTTAAACCATGTAGCAAAAAGTATAGCCAGAAACCAAATTCAAAGGCAGAATGTGTTGAACCAAATAGGAGGTTTAATTAGACGCCGTACCCTAACAATAAATTTGAAGATTCAGTCTTTGTAATTATGTATTCCAGTTGGAAACTAACATTTTTTCTTTTTTATATATAGCATAATCAGGCCATGTAGGCCTAGAGCTGAATAAGTTCCTTCCATCTGCTTCGGTCTCTTGCAATTTCTTTCCAAATTCTGAATTGTCTGCTCTTTATATCGTCTTCTATAGCCTCTCTCTATCGTCTTTTTGGTTGTGCTCTCTTTCGTTCCCTTCCAGTATTTTCCACGCTATATTCTTCACCTCCCTCGTGTTGCCTAATCATTCAATGTACCCCAACCATTACAATCTTCGCATTTTGATAGATAAAGTCCCCAATCGGCTTCTACATTCATTCTTCCCTCGTAGCCAAGTTCCGTTCTCTTTCCACTCGTAAATCCTCCTTAAAACATTTTTTTCCTATAACTCTACCTTCTGCTGGTTTGTCTTGTTTTAATATCCAGGTTTTGCATCCATATATTAGGGTTGACCTTAGCACTGTCTTATAGAATTTTTATAAAACCAGTGATGAAAAATAAATAACTCTAAACAGCGAGCAACATTTAAAAGATACAAGTTTGACTCTTTTACGTTCGGCATGTTTGTATTTGTAGCCTTTTTCACACATTCTTTGTGCAAATAAAAAATAAATAATTAAAATAACCTTGCACTTATCCAAAGGTGTCATTAAGTTTGTTGGAAATTCCGTTCTCAAATTGATTTATGTTATGTTAGCTGATCAGATTAATAAAATGTAACGATTGTTGAAATTATAAATAGGCAATATGGATTAGATTAGATATCGAATTTAATTTTCACTTCTTCGACAACAAAACATCGAGAATTTTAGCACCACAAACACAATTAACAAAACACAAATTTTAATTTAATTATCAATTCATAAAATAACGATGAATGAATGTTTACGCAAGTGTAGTAAATTTTTGTTTTTTTTTTTTTTTTTTGGAATTTACGTTGTTTTCCGCATTATGAATGAAAGTTACGCGACCTTCAATGCATCAAAGAGAATTAATTCTTATAAACTTATAATGGAAAAATTTCAAGCATGCAAAGAACATGCAAAAAATTCGCAACGTAAGGAACAAATGTACGAACGAATTTTTAATTTTTAATTAAATTTGATTTTATTAAATTAATTAATTTTAAATTTTTGTTGATTGAATAATAACTTCATATTAATAACAAACTTAAACTAAATCGGTTGTATACACCGCTCTATTTACATCCTTTAATAGGGTTGGCAACTATGTACTTTTGGGTCGGAGATTACGGCTTTTGAAAGAAATTCACAACGCTCCGACCTCGGTTCAAATTTATCACAACCGGTAATTTTTTCTTGTAAATTTTGAAATATTGCTGGACTTTATTACAGTTTTTAATGGTACGAGATTGAAACAATCATCTCCCTCAATCCAAAAATTATATATTGGTTTTCTTATTATTAAAAAAATCATTTTAAAAAACTAATAGGAAGAAGGTTTAACCCGGTTTAAGGACCCACGTCTCTTATTCATGAATGCAGGGTATGCCGCGAGGTTCAGTTCTTATCAGTGGCGTAGCGAGGGGTGGGCAGGGGGGGGCATCATGCCCCGGGCGCTACTAACAAAGGGGTGCCAAATGGTCCGTCTTGTTTTCTCAATTACATTTTTTGTCTCAAATTTAAAGCCTAGCTTGAGCCTATGACTTTATTTATTTTACTTTATTTATTTATTAATTTGCGAGTATATTTTACATATAATATTATATGGTTTTCGAATGGGGGGGGGGGCTAAAAAGGTATTGTTCCCCGGGCGCGAGTTAAGCTCGCTACGCCACTGATTCTTATTGTTTTCTACTGTTTTTATAAAGCAAATCCCATGAATATTACTGAATGGCAAGTGTGTCGTGTGATGAGTTAAACTTAAATAGAATACTCTATTCTACTACTAGAGTGTGAATTGAATAATTTTATTCTAGTCTTTCTTCCAAGTTTCTTTCTTTTTTCTCTTTTTCTCTTTTTTTTGCTTTGTCAAATTATATTAAAATATATTTACATATTTTCTCAAGGTTATGCTTTAAATCATACATAAAATGTGTTCGTCTAGTTAATTTGTTAACCAATGATTTCTGTCAACTTGGAAATAATACAGTAATCAAGTGTATCCACGAATATTATAGTATAGAATTCAAAATGTTTTCTCTATAATTTCGTTAATAATTAATTGAATCAGATCTGCTTGCGTAACTAGATTTCACAGTATCTCGGTCCTCAATTGGACGATTTCTAGTATATTAAACAAATGTTATGACAAATTCTCCAATGTACAGAAAGTTTTTGTTTTGATTTAATTTCTGAAATCCTGGGTATTAATTTATCGTCACTTTCTTAAAAAGGGCATGATTTTTAACGATTAACTGTTATTATCTTGTCCACTTTGTGGTTACATAAATTTCCTCTAATTAATTTATAATTAGAGCAATATTTGTCTTTTTGGAAAGTTCATTTGAAAGAAACAATTTCGTTTTCGCGAGGTACGAATTTTTATCGTTAAAAAATATTTAAATTAATTCTTCCATGTTATGGGCATATTACTTTATGAATAAACAATACTTGTCTCTCCCAAAGTTAAAGGCAAACTTAAACCCATTTAAAGTAACACTAGGTACAGGTATTTGTCGAAAATGTTATAAGCGCTTCAGGATGTCTTGGGCATCGTATAATATAAAATGATTCTTTTGTCGTTAACTATGAATATATTTTCTAAAAGACGGAATGAATTTTTTCCCTTTATGTTTTATTCGTGATTTTCTATTCATTAAACGGCAAAATTAAGCACAATAAAAAAAAATAAAGTAACGCACGATTTTAACATTTTCTTTGTTGATCTCGCATTTAATAAAATTTCTCATATTTATAACAGTGGAAAATTAGGACAAATTTTACGTTGAAAAAATAATACAATTAAACATGAAACATCTGTACGATACACGTCTTTGTCGGCTAATTAAACTTAGCTTATGGCTAAATTGTAACAATAATACTTTGTCCTCGGCTCGAAACCTCTTGACATCATTTATACACAAAGACGATGGGTAAGAATGCAACGTAGAAAGTAAATTCGATACTTCACTGCCCTACAACTTGTTGATTAAGTAACGTATTTAAATGTGCATGTCATGCTGTCGATTTCATTGTTATTTTGTCTGAAAAATTGAAACCGGATGAATTTTATTAATTTATTCAAATTATATATTGGATTGCTTTCAACTTTTCTAGAATTTTTTTTAAATAAATCTATTGAATACAATCTATCTGAAGTGTTTACCTTACCTGAGAGTGGATTTTGAATGAATGAATAAATATTCAACTAAAAATGCACGCAAAAATGAACACAATACGACGAAATCGTATAATACACAACAAGTCTTTGTCCTAAATCTTGGTTTTATTGACATATTCTTTTTTTTTTCTTATAAATACATTTATAGAATGAATAAAAGTTCAGTTAAGTACCTTTAAGCACCTTTAACAAGCGAGGACTTGCATTGAACAATATAAATCCGCAAAAAGAGCGGTTTTACGTTGACGTATTTGAAATGTAAATTAAACATGTGTATTCCAAGTTCCCTTAATGCAGTCAGCTAGTTGACGTTGAAGGGGTGTGTGTAGTTAATTTCCATTGTGAGTAAAATTGTTTTCCAAATACGATGTTTTTATTTCACAATTTGAATGAATGATGGAAACAATATATTTCCAGTTACCGCTAATAATTTGATAATAAAATGATTGAATTAGGATCATTTACACTTACCAGTAACAAATAACTAATAATACAGTTGCTAGTTACCGTAGATTTCACGTGCATAACAATTGTAAAGTTTTTGAATAGAAATGTATAAACACAAGCAACAACTATAACGATGATGACATGCAAAGTCAGACATAATAGTTATAACATGTGACGCAATTAAACGTAGTTTAGAAACATCTCATTTTTTAAGTAAAAATAAATTAAATTGTGTATATTAATTATTTTCAGTTTGTTTAGAAGTTTTATATTTATATTTATTTGTGAAATGAGAAAAAGTGCAGATTAATAGTAATGCTCGTAGTAATGCTAAACACGTTGCCATTTCGAATCTTTTTTAAAATCTTCCTATATATTATCTACATTGCATGTTTAATATGCACATTTTCCTATTTCCCACTTAACCGTAAAATATTCATGCCAAAATGCAGCAATAAAAATCAGGCATTCGATCTTCAGTCTAATTTTTCTATTTTGTGTTTTTGAAATTGGAGAAAGGGAAAAATTACCGATAAAAATTCAGTTGATTTTCAAAAATAATGTTTTGTAAATAATAGCACACATGCTCACCTAGGTCGGGCTCTGTCGGCGTACAGTCGTTCTAGGTGCTGAAGCCTTAACATGTTGATGGCTCGTTGGACTTTAGGACCCATACCAGTCGTGTTCGGTGGTCCACTTCGCACACTACCTGCCACCAGCACGCGTTAGCTCACACAGTCCATACAATCATGCACACTGATATTGTTTTAATAAAATTGCTCAATAGGCATGCTAAATGATGCTCACATGCAATAGGTTCGATTTTATATATGTTTATTATTCATTACTTCTTTGATTTATTAAAATGTTCCATAATTTTATTTCTTATGATTTTTTTTTTCTTTGATAAACGAAAAAGTTTTTAAATTCGTTGCGACCTTCCATTATTAAACTTTTCTAATCGTAAAAAATCGATATTTTATCCCTGGGCCGTCCTAAGATGGGCTACTTAGAATAATGCATAAGAAAATATAAGGGAGGGAGAGCGGGGTGACCAGTGAAGTTCTACAAAAGTTTCAGAACTAGAAAAAGTTAATATAATTACCAATAATGACCAATTATTTTTTACGAAAAAGGAGTACGGATGGATGGAAAATGTTTGGTGTATGAGTTGGGTTCACTCCGTAAATTGATATTATTATCAGTCTTTAAAATTTATAGTTGGATTGGCATGGGTTAGGTTCGCCCATAATTGAAATTATTGAAATTCAAAAGGTTTTTAAAAGGGTTAGGTTCCCTCCGTAATTAAATTGTAAAATTTATAATTTATGGTTGGGTTGGCTCCATAATTCAAATTATCAAATTATTGAAATTCAAAAACTCAGTTTTTCAGTTTTTAAAAATTTATAATTTATGGTTGGGTTCGCTCCGCAATTGAAATTCAAAATGTAAAAAAGTATACATAAGGAGTGCAAAAGAAAATACAAAATTCAAATAAAAATTGTCACCCCATAATGTTGGCGCCCCTGGGCTATAGCCCATTTAGCCCTGTGGTTAGGGTCGCCTTGATTTTATCACAAATTTAAACTCTAATTGAAACCGTTAAATTAGATATCCTTTGCCTGGCATTCAAATAGTATGTTATTTAACCGTACGTTATTAAAGTTTCATGTTCCGAGTTAAACGGATAAAGACCTGATTGCGTATAATTAAATCGGATAATCAAAGAGGGCTGATTTAAATTAACTGAAAGTGCTCCTTTATTCCAGTTTCTTTCAAACGCTATTTACTTTCTTTAGAAAAGCCAATAGAACTAAACGAATTGTGTTAAACCAAAGCCAGGTGTGTGACGTTTTCTATTTTCGATAAATCGAAATAAATGAAAATCACTTCTAAATTATATTATTACAAAAACCTCTAAAAGAACAACAATTCATTGTAAGAGCGAGAAATTTCTTTTGTTTGCTGAGTAGATTTATATTTAATTGAGCAGAACGTTCGATCAAATGGTAAATTAATGATTTATTGGAAAGTTTCCAGTAGCTTTAAAATATTCCATTAAATTTACGTACTAATTTATCATTTATTTATATTTATTATTATTTGTTTATATTTGTATACATGTTATTTAAATTAATTACTTTTTAATTAAATGCGAGTAATTACAATTCTCAAAAAGAACTGATTTATTAAACATCGTAAATTTCTATACGCGACTTTCCGATCATATGAATAGGCAGTTACTTTCCAATCATTTCTCTAAAATAATAACACCACTTTTAAAATACTCACTTCTATTGTGTAATATTTTTAATAAATTTATGCCACAGCGGAAAATATAAATTATCGTTGTTACAGAAAAAGTACTGTAATTTAGTTGAATGTTACAGAAATTGACTCCGCATCAAGAATCACAGTGACACTAATAATGCAAATATTTTTTTTTTTTTATATCAACCCCGTAATAAAGTTGAACAAATGAAGTTGACAAATTATAAAGAAATTAAGTCTAATAATGTGACCCGATGTTATTCTTTTTTTTTTAATTAATAAAGTCAATGAAGACTAAGATGAATATATAAATTAAAACAAAACAAATAATCATCAAATTTGACGACTATATTTGTTGAAAAATGCAGAAGACAAATTATAGTTGTTTACTATCTTATTTCAAAAATTAATTAAATAAAGTTTTATTATTAACTAAATCAATAATTTCCAATTTCCTCTTTCGCTTTTTACTCAAGTAATATTACAATTTTTATAAAAATATTTCAATCAAACAAAAAAAAAACTCGGTGCCGCACTACGTAATTCAATATTAAAATTTATGATTAACTCAATGTATATTAATTTTCCCTAGAGGTTTGTAAATTAATATTTTTGCAAAACGTGTTGTTATGAAATAAATTGACACCTTACACCTTTTTCGTGCTTTAAAAAAAAATATAATTTCTCGAATCTGGAAGAAATGTCTCAAGATAAAATTAAAAGGAAAAAATATTTAAATTAAATAGGCAATAAAATAAAATATGCAAAATTTAATTTTGATTTCTAAGCTCAGTTTGATACAGCGATAACTTCAGGTGTAGTAGCTACCTTGAAGAACAGGAATAGTTTATATAAGCAGGTGAAGAAATATTGTGAATCTACGACCTTTCTTCATGACCATCAATTATATAAAACGTCATTGTCAATAATAGACTTTAACTAAATTTAAATGACCGGTAAATGTTGTTTTAATTTATTGAAGACTTATTTATTAATTACTTACGATTAAATTTTATAAATAAACTTCTCATTCCAATTAATAACAACTATTTCTAACCGTCATATTCGCAACAAAATAATTATATGTAATTTAGTTTTATTGGATATGCATATCGATGACAGTTTGAAACTAACCCAGTTTTGTATACAAAAATCGTATTTAAACCGGAAATTCTTGTATTATACGCACTTTCTATTTCTGGTTTATTTAAATTGCTATGTTGATTCAAATTAATATAATTGTCAATTGAAGATTTCGTCAAGATTGCAAAAGCACTTTGTTCGACGACAATTTAATGAAGGTTTTAAAATCGGATGCGTAAGAATTGAGCAAAATTATGTGAACGTCATTTGCAATCAAGGAAAATTGTTCATGTGCGATTTCAATGTGATCGTAAAACTTTCATAAATATTGTTGTGAAAAGTGAGTTAAAACAACACAATGTTGCATTGTCTTATGAATAACATTATGTCTTATTATACGAAATAAAATTTTAAAGAGAAAGTATG
>JAFFZR010028132.1:0-14480 GCA_018397195.1 Lethrus apterus | reverse complement strand
TAAAACTTCCACTTGTGAAGAAAAATTTGAAATAATCTGTATGTACCCAGGTATTTATTTCTAAATTTTCATAATACATTATGCGTACAAATGGTTTTTAAAACATATTTGTTGTATTATCTTTCGAATGAGGTATAAATAACCACCAATAGCTTCGAAATCAATTAGTAACGTATTAAAGTTAGGCGCAGGTATACCTTTGAACTTTAACTGTAACCACCAATTAGCTTTTATATCAATTAGTATGGTATTAAAATTAGACGCAAGTACCTACACGTTTGAACTTTATTTTGGACAAAATACATTCCATAAAAAGTACGCATAATGTATTATGAAAATTTAGAAATAAATACCTGGGTACATACAGATTATTTCAAATTTTTCTTCACAAGTGGAAGTTTTAGCGCCTCTATTTTTATTTCTTTGAAGTATTTGACATAATTTTAGATACATAATGTGTGTTAATGTATCTTTGAGCCAGGGAAACCGAAAAATTGAAATAAAGATTTATTGTTTTCTTTAATTTAAAATATGAGTAAGAGTAAGTAGTGAATTTTGAAGAAAACACAAAAAAATTAATATCTCGAAAACTATCGACTTTTGTATAAGGCATATTTGGCTAAATCTATTGTAAATGAGCTGTACTACCATGTCCTTTAATATGTACGTTTAAGTACCAGTCACCCTGTATATATAAATTAAAGAGCTGTGCGGTTTAAGGACTTTGGGGCTTAATAGACATGGTAGACATAGACTTTACACCATTTCTTTTTTTGTAGACCGGATCGGCCCCACATCCTTCCCTCTTCTTCTCATTATTTCTTTCATGTTCTTTCTACTGATTTGTTGGCGCTTTCAAGTCCACAAACATCGTATTCATCTTTCCCCCCTTTTTCTACTACCTACCTCCCTGTCAGATAATTTAGTGTAAACAGGTTGTTTCTTGTTCCTGATCGACATTGCTCTTCCAGCAATAGTCCATTTTCTTCTATCCCTTATTCCAGTTTGATAAATTTCATAAATGCCGTGTCCATCATATATTAGTCCATATATTATGTATATTTACAACAAGTCCCTCGTGATACATATATTTAATATTTTTTTATTAAATACCGATGGAAAATTCATAATATCCTTGACTAAATTCATTTCCAACGAGTGCTTTTTATGTATGATTTTTGAAACAATTCTGAGTAAAACTATTAATCATACAATAAACATCAATTTTTTTAACACATATCTGAAATATTTGCTTTTCTCTCCAAGTATTATCTTATCGACCATAGATAAAATAGTAGGTCAGTTACACATTAATTAATTTCAAAAAGTACATAAATGATGATTAAAACGTTGATTAACGTAAAGAATGTATGAGCAATACAATAAATATTATTCATCTGAAGTCGTTAATAAATCATAATATTAGTATTTAACAAAATCATAATGTATTATTTTCTCACCGCTGCGCTGATGTCAGATTTATTTCGTAGCATAAAAGAAGCAAGATAATTGTTTTAATTTTTTCCAAGTGCCTCTTTTTGCGTCTAAATATCAGATATTTTTTAGTTTATCTTTTAGTGTAACTTTTGTAATATTTTTCGTTTTAGCTTTTCGTCTCCAAAATTACTATTAAACCTTGAAAATCTATCTTTGGCTTTATTTTTATATTATTAATTATTATTCGTATTTTTTTTTAAATTTTAAGTTCCTCTTTCATCTTTTCACAATTTCAACGGCTTTTCTCTAATCCATTTTGCTTTCAGTCTGTGACTTTAATTTCCATATCATTTTTCCTTTTCCCAATTTCTATCTATATCTCTTTTAAACTTCTAGTTTTTCAAGCAGTTATTTTAGTTTCATTCTCTTGCCTCATGCTTCGTCTTTTCTCGTAGGTATATATTTTTCAAAATACTTTAGATTTTTCTGTAATGTTCAGTGACAATTTTTTGAGACTTTTATGGGCATTTTTTTATTCTTCTCCCATTTTTAGTTTCTTGTGAATTTCGAACGACTTCTTCGTCAAATTTCACCCTCTATGTATTTTTTTAAATCCTTTACATTTTATGGTTAATACAGACTTTTCACTTAAAGTAAATCTATAAATTTCTACTTTAGATAATCATCCATTTATACAGATTTATAAATCGTTAGACTATTTTATCTTATCTTCGATAAATTAGTTATTTTATTTTTTATAATTGACGCCATACTATTAACAAATAATTGTAGGTATGACATCTTCGACATATTTGTACTGATTGGAAGTTAAGGTATTTTATAAAAGCTTTTTAGCGTAATATAACACTTTTCTTCAATATAACTTATGCATTCATTTTCATTCCTATAACCTTTAACTTTCGCTAAAATTTTCAAGTTTAACCAATGATATTTAGAGCGACGAACAATAAGCTCATTAAAAGTAAAATCTGTAAATTATAACACTTGAGAATAATTTAAATAATCTCTATTCAATAGAAATAAAAGTTTAGTATTCACATCGCTTACAATAGAAAAATTAATGATTTAAATAATAATAGTGAAAACACCGTGCAATAACCTAACGCAAAAAGAAAATTTAAAATTTTTAAGTTTAAATGGAACAATGAACAAATGCATTCTTGCATTGTTTATTTACTTATTATTTTTCGTTTGTTATTTTAATTGCTTAAAACACGGTATTGTGGCAAAAATTAGAGGTAAGAAAATTAAACATGCGAGGAAAGTGGAAAATGACAAAAAATGAACTGTAACTAAATTATAGTTAACCATTTTTCGAACAAGTGGCTAGGAAGACCAGGACTCATTCTTTGGTTGCGTTTTCCCCCGACTTGATTCCTATAGTTTCTATTAACACAGTTTTTTTAAGGGATTTGGTCTATCAACACCGTTACAGGACTTGGATTAGTTACCATCCACGAAATTTTAGAACTAACATCGGAGAGCTGAATTACAGATGGGACGAATACTGAACTATACACACTCCATATTGAACAATACTCACAATTAAGAATTTAAGATGTTACATCTCTCTTATGCATTGGTATTATTTCAAGATTTACATTTAAATAAAATCAAATAGTTAATTTAATCACTTACTGCAATTTCATCATTTGATGTTTCTTGAATTAATTCATTGCACTCTTCGTTAGGTTTGAACATTTTTCGATGTGCTTTGCGAAACTCGTCCATTAGTTGTGTATGTTGTTGTTGTTTTTCCGAGTCGACGCCTTTTAATATCTTCTTCATTTGTAATTGCTCATCTATAGAAGGTTTTTCCGTTCGCACATTTCTCTGCAAGTAATTTAAAACGTATGTGATTCGTCGAAAATTTGGGCATTTTAGCTTGTATATATTTGACAGTCAAATTTGCAACTTATAAATTAAATATAAATTCGTTAACATTTTTCTTGCAATTTAATTCAAATTTTCAAAATGTGACCACAACATTAACCGTACTCACCGCTGCTCGCCTTTGTATCTCTTCACATATTGCACTTGATAGACTGCTAGAAGTAATGCTGCTTCTGCTAGTTGAACTATTAAAGCTACTTATCGACGGACTCTTAGCCAACACATTATTTTCTTTCTTTTCCTTTTCCTGGACGTCACTTCTATGTACTTCAACAACGACCGTTTTCGTTTCATGTTGATGTGAAACTAAACAAATATCGGCTATTTTATTAGCTTTTGGTTTGTTAATTGTATTCATACAGTTCGTTTCTGTTTTTTGGCATTCATCTGGACCGTTATTCTTTATCGTCGTTCCATTTTCGGTCAAGTTTATGATCGTCGGTTTGAAATGGTACGGTTTTTCTTCCCTGTCGTCGTCCCATTCAATCTTTTCCCATTTTTTCGATTTGAATCGATCGAGTTGAGAAAGACGATCTTCCAATTCTAAAGATTCTTCTTTTACAATTGAAAGTCGTTTGGAATCCGACCATGATGGGCTTTGATCTCCGGTTACGGAACTCGCCGAGCTGTTGTAACCGCTGGATTCGCCCGGAAAAAGTTCGGAACCTGCCGATTTTCGCACGATTAAGTCTAGTTGTCGGGCAGTTTTCATCAAATTTATTGCCTGTAATTAAAGGACCAATTCAACGTGCGACATTAAAATAAAAAATTAAATAAACTTACTTCATTAAAGGATATGTCGCTGAAATCGACGTTATTGCAGTATAAAATCTGATCACCGGGTCTTAATCCAGCTTCACGTGCAATGCCTCCCTCTTTTGTGAACTGGATGAATATACCCGGTTTCCATTCTGGACCTTTACAAATACTGAAAATGGTACCAATAAATTAAAAAAAAAAAAATTTAGGAGAGTTTGGATTTACCCGCATCCTAACTTTGTCCTTGGTGCGACCATGATGTTTATCCGTACATCGTGGATTTTCTCCCCTAGTTGTGGTGAGGATCTCGTTGATGAAACGTAATCCGATATAATTTGCCAACTTAATGGATCGGTCCTTTTTCTTAAAGAAAGATACTTAAATTAGTTTCAAAGAAATGTTTCCAAAAATCAATTTTCAAAATTATAATTTTAAACTTTTAGAACATTTTAAATACATGGGAATTTGATGTATCCTCAAGGAATGTACGGATAATTGCACACAATTATTCACATTCACATTCGAGTGAATAAAGTTACTTAAATTAGTTACAAATAAAAATTTGCATTCCTTAAAAGGTTATTTTTCTTTTAAATTGAATTCTAAATCGGACATTAACACATTCAACAAGAAAAGTTAATAAATTCGAACGGGAAAATTTTGTTTTTTTGTCAATAGTGAAGCTCATCAGGGTCAAGTATAAATAAATATCTTCAGAACGGTTTAGCAGAGCTCGTTGAAATTTTGAATACAGTTAGAAGTGTTTAAATTCTATCATTTGAGTTTTTTTTCAATTTTCTACCATTTATTTTGAAAATACAACTTGATTTTTTTTAAATGGCACGGGTGATCAAATTTGTTATTTTGATAAGAGCATTTTTTTCTGAATTCAGTAATGTAACACTTGCCCACCTTCATTTTTATTAAAAGGTAAAAAATATTAAAATTCAAAAATGTAATTTTGGAAAAGTAAAACTGTTAGCTTTGAAAATGCTGTTATTAGCGATCTGTCACTTGCATATTAGCCAAAAATAAAGCTTGTGTGCAATAATTAGTTTAAGAATGGTACATTTAAGTGAAACTGAGCGTATAAAAATTCTCATGATGGTTGGTTATGGCGATAGAAAGCGAAGTTGTGCTCAAGTAGTGACTCTTTTTAATGAAATTCATCCAAACCGGAAACTGATCTCCATGACGACGGTTTCAAAAACCTTACGAAGATTTCAAGAAACTGGTAGCGTTAAAGACCGTGCAAGACCTGGGCGACCACGAATTATAACCAACGAAGAAAATTCTTTGAATGTTATGTTGGATGTGGTAGAAAATCAAAAAAGTTCAGTACAACAGTTGGCTTTGAACTACGACATGAGTAGAGGATCCATAAAAAAAATAACGAAACGCGAAAAATGTCATTCTTATAAAATTCACTTGCTACAAGAATTAAGTGAAGACGATTTTGACCGCAGAATCGAATTTTGCGAAACTATGATGCACAAAATACATCAGGATGGTAACTTTATTAATCGCATCCTTTTCTCTTGGATGAAACATTTCTCGGTAGATGGATAGGGCGAAGAGGGGCTATTGAATGGCCAGATAGGTCTCCTGATTTTTTCCTGTGGGGTCATGTAAAAAATCGAGTGTATGTTAACAGACCATTACAAATCGAAGACCTACAAGAACGAATAAGAAACGAAATTGCCAATATTTCTCCAAATTTTTTGATTGATTCTTTGCAAAATTTTGCTCAACGTATTCATTATTGCCGGGAAGTATATGGAAATCATTTTGAACATCTTTTGTAGCATAAAAATAATGTATTTCATGTTTAAGCTTTTTTATTTTATTAAAATGTGTTCTGTTTCAGTTAAATGTCTTATTTTTACATTTATTTTTTGGTCAAAGTTCAGGCGGTAAAGAACTGACGATAGATAAAGACAACATGTCAAAGCCTTACAAAATTTTTCAAAATTTTATTTGATTATTTTTTTTTTTAAGTTTCGATTAAAATAAGATATGCATGTGTTACATCACAGAACTCAAAATTTCCTTTTCAAAAACATCAAATTTGACCCTTCGTGCTATTAAAAAAAAATCAACTTAGCCTTGTATCCCCAGAACAAATGAAGACAGAAATTTGAAAAACGTCTTAGCTGATGGAATTTAAATACTTTTAACAATGTAGCAAATTTCAACAAGTTTTGATGAATAGTTTTCATAATATTTAACTGTATCCATACTTTTTAGCGACCCGGTATACAGCCTGTTCACAGGAATATTATACAATAGCTAACTTTTTTATTTGAAGATATACAAACTTAGTTAAATGCACGTGTTTAAGTACTTTGCAATGCGCATTTCGCGCAATAAATTATAAAACAAAAGAACATCGCGTTGCTAAGACACAAGCATAACGATTAATTTTTTAAATTGAACATCCTGTATATTTTTATATTTTTAAGTTTCTCTGGTTGCCTGCTATAATTAATTATAAAACAATTTTTCTCTACAACCGCTATTAAAAGAATTTTGGAAAAAATAATTTTGCAAATTTCATTATAATTATAATAGCGGTAAATAAATAATTTATAATAATTTCTTTTATTATTATTGATGTGAGATGCATAAGACATATTGACGCAACTTGTTGCAAGGGAGGATCAATAACAACAGTTTTGCTTTTTGATTTTTATTATTTTATTACTTTATTTTTTAAATTCTTAACTAACGATCCTAGAGAAATGCGCGAAATGCGCATTGCAAGGTACTTAAACTTTGTCCATTTAATTAATTTTGTATCTCTTTAAATAAAAAAGTTAGCTATTGTAGAATATTCCCGTGAACAGGCTGTATATAGTTTTTGTTTCTCAATATTATTGGAAAAATTGTTTTCCCTTGCATATTTTTTCTGTTTTGTATTAAAAGAAACGTATATTAAAACCTTCAAATCGAAACAAGTAATACAATATTTGTCTCAGCAATACATAAGCAATGCAAAAAATTTATTAATAATGTAATTCCAAATTTCATTTGAACGAATCAGATGAAAGTTTTCCAATTAAATAAGGGAATACTTACTCTTTTACTGGAATCATTCCAACACCTGCAACAAAAAGAAAAACATATTTTTTAATTATTAATGAAATAAATGTACAACAATAATAATTTATGTACAGAAACTTTTCAACAGCCACTTCGAACAGTTTCGAGCAAGGATTAAAATTCTAAACAAGCGAATTGCAATTTCGATTGCCATTGTTTCACATTACGTAGGTTTTACAAAACGCACATATAGCAGTAATTCTGTATATTGTAATTTGTTTGCAAAAGCCGTTTCAAAACGCCGCACAATATAGTAATAATTTCACATTCAATGAAACCTTTTTATATATATATTTTTTTGTAAATGTAAAAGTTGGAATCGTTGCCTTCGTTTAATTTATTTTCAGTTTCGTTTTAAAAGAAACCCTATCGTGAATTTTATATTGAAATTGATGATTATAAAATAATGTTGTTTAATATTTATCATTGAGTTAACGTTCTACGTGAAGAAATTACAATCAAATAGTGCCCAATTTCATCTTAATTCTTCCTTTCCTGCTGTCAAGGTAACTTGAGTACGAACGACCAGCGAAGCATGGCGAGAATTATCTAACTTTACGCCTACCTTTCTACTAATATGTCGGCATTCCTGCAAATTTTTGCGGAGCTCTTTGTTTTAAACGTTAAGTTAAGAAATGAGGTTTATCTTTTACAAAACGACGAAATGCTATTAGAATTGACGTGTAATGTTCACTGCAGGAATTTCGTATTAACGTCCCCCCTATGCCCTATGACCTATGCCCTATGCCCTATGGTATATAATGCTTTGTGGCTAAAGATAACTTAACACCGACAAAAATAGCAGAACATTGTTTTTTACAAAAATGTTAAATAATAAGATTTTAGACGGTCTTAGTAAATTAAATAACAAAATACGAGTAAAAATGTTAATAACAAATTTTAGGAAAAAAAATTAAATAAATCACAAAAAGGTTAATAACCATGTATATAACCAAAATGTTAATAAGAAATTTTCAAAAAAAAAAATAAATGAAAGTTATTAATGAAGTTACAAACATGTTATCAACAAGTAAATAGCTGAACTAATTTTATTAGATATTAATAATGTTATTGGCAGCTTCTGATCCACTGATTTGCGCGTATCGTATCGTTATCAACATCCTTGGATCTATAAACCGCCTCCAGAGTAAAAAGTTGACAACATGACAATGAAAAAAGTAACAATTGTAATTAATATTTCTAATGACATTAAAGTTGCTAACAAAAATTTTTAGCATTTTTTAGGCCTATATTTAAAATTTGTGAAAATTGTTAATAAGACGTGTCATTAACAATGTTACGTCCGGTCTAAAGCGAGCTTAAGCCGTTACCTAAATTTTTCAATTTTCAAATTAATTTTTGCTACTTTATTATTTCAAAGCAAAAATATTTAGTCTTAGTACCGATTTAGTAGTCAAAGAAACGAATAAAATGTTTGTATAACTTAATGTTTCAATATTTGTTCACCAGCCTTTGTTATTTTAAATGATTGTATTTAAACTAACTAAATAGAAGAGGATAGGCCCATTAAGTACATTAGATTTTTCTGTGAAAATGTTTTCACAATTGGGAGCGACGCGTCGCTCCCAATTGTCGCGAAATCAAATGTGTACTATGTATTATTATATTAATTTTTGCTAAACACTTTCATGACGGGCTTATGCTGTCAAAGGTGTTTTATTAGTTCAAGAACTTCGATTAAATGGATTTATATTTTTTACTTCTGTGTGTGTATCTGAATAATTGTATATAAATTGTGGAATGTGTATATTTTCGTTTCTTTTTTCCTTGTTATTTTATTATTATTTATTATTATTAATCACGCAAATTCCAAAAATCCACAGCTAGCCTAGAAGCCCACTATGCATCCGTCTCATAAAAGATCTGTTAGGAGAACCTGGTTGCCTCCACAAAGGTAAGCCTGTTCTACTCCAGATCCAGTACCTCGTCCGACAAAAAGAATTGTTTTCCGAAAAGCCTATATCTTAGCGCTTCGAATGGAGCGCAATCAGATAGGATTTGCATGGAAGTCTCCTCCTCCTCTTCACACTTTCTACACATTGGGTTTTCAGTCACCCTCATAGTAGGAATGTGCTTATTCATGCTTGTGCTTGTGTCATGATTCTGGCCTATCGCCAAATTCACTATTCACCTCATTCTTCGCCTATTGAGTTGAAGCAGCCATGCCAGGGTGGGTCCAGTCAAGCGTCTCTTCATAAAGACCGCGACTGACTCCTTCGACGAGAGCTAGGGCTTCTGAATGCCCTATCCCTACCCGTCTGACGAGATTAGTTTCGAATAACAATGTCAACGTAATCACGTAAACAAAGCAGTAATTTACAGCCATTTTGTGCACTAGGTGCCACCATATTTTTCTTATGTACTTTGGCCCACTAAACTCGAAAATTGTATTAAAACATTTTTTTATGGATACGTTTTCGAGATATGAATTTTTAATTTTTTGGTTATTTTCGGAGGTAGTTTGGCTATTTTAAGCATATCTCGAGTTAGAAACGGCAAATCTCGTCGTTCGGCACATCAAATTAAAGATAATTAAATCAGCAATAAATGTAAAAGTATGGAATGGGCGGTTTATTTCCGTAAATATGAACTTTGTAACAAAATGTCTTGAATAGAAGTTTTTTTTTACTAATTATTCTCCATTTCTTAGCCTACTCGTTGTTTTTGTATGTCAACGCATTTCCATGGAATCTTTTTTTTTTTAAATGGCAACCAAGTAATTTTTTTGCTTATTTTTATTCCTCTTTTTTTCTTGAAATGACGAAATTTTTTTTCATATGCTTTAATAACAAAATTTTAGAGAAAATGCTCAAAATACTTTAATAATATTTAACTCAAATTAAATGTTGAAATTGAAGACCCCCTGCAGGCTGACAATAACCTAACCTATCACAAAAATTGCGCAACGAATTTTGCAGCCAGTTAGTTGGTGTTTCTTCAATTTAATTGCTGATTCTTGCTTCCAGGTCTTGCAAATTTGGTTTCTCTTTGTAAATTTTATTTTTTAAATGACCCCAGAGGAAAAAATCTAGGGGATTGAAATCAGGCGACCTAGCAGGTCATTCAATAAATCCCCGACGTCCTCCCAACGACCTGGAAAGATGTTATTCAGAAAGAGGCGAACATCAACTCCATAATGTGCCGTCTTGTTGAAACCAAACATTGCGGTTTAGCATTCCTTGTCGATCTTCATCCGGTAATAAATGTGCAATGTCAGGAACAATGTGATCACGCAATAGGATAGGACATCGGAAATTTATTGAATGGCCTATTGAATGGTCGCCTGATTTGAGTCCCCTAGATTTTTTCCTTTGTAAAAATTTGCAAGACCTGGAAGCCAGAATCAGGCATGAAATTGAAGAAACTCCACCTAACTGGCTGCAAAATTCGTTATGTAATTTGATAGATGAGGTTATTGATAGATTAGGTTATTGTCAACCTGCATGGGGTCTTCAGTTTGAACATTTAATTTGAGTTAAAATGTATTTTGAGCATTTTCTCTAAAATTTTGTTATTAAAGCATAGGAAAAAATATAAAGTCATTTCAAGAAAAAAAAAGAGGAATAAAAATCAGCAAAAAAATCACTTGGTTCCCATTAAAAAAAAAAACAAAAAAAGTTTCCATGGAAATGCGTTGGCATACAAAAACAACGAGCAAGCTAAGAAATGGAGAATAATTAGTAAAAAACATTTTGTTATAAAGTTCATATTTACGGAAATTAACAGCCCATTCCATACTTTTGACTAAACCTGTATATGAAAGCACCAAAATTCAACTTTTCCCTATTTTAGTATTTTTCCCTTATTTATAGCGTATAATGCAGTTTTATTCATTCCGTTTATTTTTATTATACTATTTCAATATAATATGAGATTATTAGAAATAATTTAATAATATATAATGTACATGGTGGTTACACAAAATATTGTTGTTTCCTATGCCTATGGGACAGCCGCGCTCGAGAACATCATTATAAGAAAAAGCAATGGCCGGGTAGAAAAACACCCACAGTGGGCGAAGACAACATTAAATATGTGCCTCTCATCAAAAAAGAATCATTCTTCCAGCATTACACATAAAACTTGGACTCTTCAAAAACTTAGTCAAAACGTTGAATAAGGAAGGCCCAACGTTCGCTTATTTGAGAACCTATTTAAAAGTCTCTCTTTTGCGAAAATCTAGGAAGGAGTTTTTAACGGTCTATAAATAAAGAAACCGTTGAAAGATGAAAAACACTTGTTATCCGACGAGGCCGCAGCCAGGAATTCGTTTCAGTTAATTGTTTCCGATTTCCTTGGAAACAATAACAGACCGAACTACGAGATAATTGTTGAAGATTTGCTCAAGAAATGTGCAAAAATAGGTATGAAATATTGTTATTTTATTTAATTCTGTTTCATTTTACGTTATATGCTTTTTTCCAACAGGCGTAAATATGTCTCTGAAGAAACATTTTTTGCATTCGCACCTGATTTTTTTCCCGGAGAATCTCGTTAGTGACGAGCATGGTGAGAGATTCCACTAAGAAATCAAGACTATTGAGCAGCACTATCAGGGATTTTGGGATGAAGGAATGATGGGAGATTATAACTGATTCCTCATAAAGAAACGGATTCCAAACTAAACAAAAGACAAAGCAGGAGCCAACAATATTTCTATTAATTTATATTATATTGAAATAGTAATATGAAAATAAACGGAATGAATAAAACTACATTATACGGTATAAATAAAGAAAAATACAAAAAATACAGAAAAAATGCATTTTGGTACCACATCTGTTAAAATTATTTAATTCTGTTATTGTTGTTGTTATAAAAGAAAAAATGTGAAAATATGGGTTAAGTTATTAAGTAAAGATTTTAAAATATTAGTAATTCAGTTAAAAACAAGTTGAATTCGTGAAAGACTAAAAAATAACAATTACACAAAAAATGAATATATATTTACCTTGTTAACAAAGTGAAAACAATTTGCTATTTTCCACCGACTACGTTTAGTGTGTATATTTCGTTATTTATGCGTCGTCGCATTTAGTCTAACGACTTGGATCTTAACCACAGGGATCAAAGGATTTATTGGAATTATTAACGTAATAGAACTCTGACATATTTACCGCAATTATCAGGGATGATATAGTGGAGCACGGAGTCTTAGTAATATTGCTAGTTTTATTTTTCCTTTGAAGGGCAATTTGGAAAAGATTTGTGCGACGTCTGCAATGCGAATGTAATCGTTATATTTCATTTCATGCTGTAATAAAGAGCATATGCGGTTTACTTTCTTATAGGAAAGTATTATTCAAAGATTTGAATTTGGTATTGATCATTTGGTTTGGTAATAAGAATAATAGTAATAAGCAGGATGACCAGTGAAGTTTTACAAAAGTTTCAGAACTAGAAAAAGTTAATATAATTACTAATAAATAGGGTGACCAATTATTTTTTGTGAAAAAGGAGTACGTATGGATGGAAAAAGGTTGTTGTATGGGTTGGGTTCGCTCCGTAAATTTGTGGAAATTCAAAAAGTCAGTTTTTAAAATTTATAGTTGGATTGGTTAGTTATGTTCGCTTATAATTCAAATTATTGAAATTCAAAAGGTCAGTTTTTAAAAGTGTTAGGTTCGCTCCGTAATTGAATTTTAAAATTTATAATTTATGGTTGAGTTGGCATGGGTTAGGTTCGCTCCGTAATTCAAATTATTGAAATTCAAAATGTCAAAAATTTATAATTTATGGTTGGATTAGCTCCGCAATTGAAATTCAAAAAGTAAAAAAAGAAGTACAAAAGAAAATACAAAATTCAAATAACAATTGTCGCCCCAAAAGGCAGGCGCCCCTGGGCTATAGCCTATTTAGCCCTGTGGTTAGGGTGGCCCTGGGTTCGTCCCATTAAAAAACTACAGTTTGTTGAAAATGCTTGTCAATAAAAAAAACATAAAAAGAAATGGAATGAGGAAAACTGAAATAAGGAAACAATAAACTAAAGTCCAACCTATTATGTAACATTAAGCAAAAATTTAAGAAAATACAAAAATGAAATTCGATGGAAATGGGTTGTTTAGAAGTTTGAATATCTCTAAGTAAGTGATAAGTATATGTAAGTTCTTAAAAAAAAAAAATAATGTAAAAAAGGTAAGCTTAAACTTATATTAGTTTAAATATCCACAATACATTTTGTTTTTCATTCATTAGATCCAAGGTTTAAATGCGTACGTTTAATTCCCATGTTCACCGTAGGAAATAATTCGTGTTTGTATCTTTTAGGACGGATAAATTTACCAAATCGTATAATTATTGGTCATAATGATTTCCCTGCCTTGGGTCAGATAACAGTTCGACGGGCAAAACCGCGCACGCGATGCCAGTAACAATTATATACTTTTGCAGACTCGACATTCTTCAGACGTTAAGGTTAAGTAATTGAAGAGATTGTAGTGGATTTTGTTCGAAAAATTATCGCCTGATTCTAATATAACCGCATCGTCTGTTATTTTTTCTTTGGTCAAATTTGTCCATTAAAATGTATTTATTTGAATAACATGCATGAGATGCAAATCCGGTTTCGTGCGCTGTCCTCGCGGGAAAAACCTTGTGTGGTTAAATATTAATTTAAGTTTATTTATATTTCAAGAAACTGTGCGGAATTATTACTAACATTAAAGAGTGTTATTAAGTCGTTTGGTATCTGTTATTAACAAATTAAATTATTTGCATAGTTAAGTGCAACAAGAGGGTAACTGTCTAAATTATCATCAAATTGTAATAAATACTTGTCTTTAAAATAGGATGTTGAAAAATTGTTTAAAATGACTGCACGTGATCTTTATACGTACATACGGGTGTCCCCGAAAGGTCTGTACAAAATAATAACACATATTCCTGAGGCCAAAATAGAACGATTTAACCCAACTTACCTCTATTCAAAGTTGCTTCGTTTAGCCGGTAGAGGGATACAAATTTCCTGAAAAAAAATCGTTTTGTGGATTTGTACTGAAAGAAAGCATTATTTGGCATGTTATTTTCTCTTCTGCCTGTTTTGTAAGTGGTCAAAAAATGGTCATCTACATCTTAAGAAGCTCATACATTTTTTGTTATTTGATGAATACTTTTGAAACTTTTTTTGCTGATAGACACATATGTTACCTACATTTCTTGTCTCTTGCTCCATTTCGTCATTTCTCATAGTTTAGGCAGAAAAAATTAATAACCCTCAACACGAACTAGAAATTTTAATCAAATCAACG
>JAFFZR010028131.1:0-14486 GCA_018397195.1 Lethrus apterus | reverse complement strand
AGAAAATTCGCTGAAATTTATTTGTTAAAAGATTAAGACCCCAAAAATAAACGAAGAAAACAAAACAGTGGAACGGCGGAAGCCCGAACGGATTTATTTATATTTCTGTTCGTGAATTCAAAATAAAAGTCACCTAAATCGCTTTTTATTTCCCCGCACTAAACTCCCTTAATTCTTAATTGCTTACTGAAGCAGTAGTTAATTTAATTTATATTTGGTTAAGCAATAAAATCAGGCGGTAGTAAGTTAGAGAACGGGAGGGTGAATGCATGATCTATGTCCTGGTCAGAGAGCCCGTGGAAGGGTGGTAAGAACGCGGTGCTCCAAGACATTAATATTCCCGCATTCGCTGCATGTGTTGGACATGCTTTGACCACCAGAGTAGGTTCGTTAACGGAAGGGTGCTCATTAAAAAAATCTCTCACAATTTGCATCTACGTAATATTAACAATAAGGAATTTTAATCAAAGATGTTCTTAAAATACTTCACTATGAAAATTCGAAGTTTTACTTGATCTTTGCGATACATTTTTGAAAACGTGTAAAATTGCTCGTTTCTTTTTTTTTAAACTGTGTATTTTTGGAGATAATTAGGGTTCTGCCGTTTTTTGCGGCAGATCTGCTTGCCAGGAGAATTCCTTCCAACATCCGCCACTGCAAGTCCCGGCCGGAAGCGTGGGACAGGGCTGTGGTTGCTCAGCATGCAAACCCCGTAGTTAGCGGCAACTTGTACAACTTACCCCTTTCCACTCATACGATATTTTTCTGTAATGGCCAATGTCCAGTCCTGTGGTTTCACAGCCTTTCTGCAAACAGATGTTGCTGCACTATTACGTCCTAGGTGTCACTGACAATAAGTCATAGCTATATAATGCCATTAAACCGCAAAGTCATTAAAGTGTCACGTTATTTGCAAGAAATAAATCAAATTTAGATATGGTTTATAAATAAATATTTTTACTGAAGACAAAAATTGCCTATACGAACGGTTATATTGATAATGAAAAGAGATAACGTATAAAACTTGTTAACCCACGTCTATTAAGTTTTTACGTTCAAGATTAACCAATTCAATTTCTTATTCGCCAGACTTGCCTTTTTTCCATTTTCCAATTATAACGTACCTACCACACCTAAACAAATTGCGAACGAAAACAAAAGATTAATATTACAATCAGGAGATGCAAAACGTCCGGCGACGCAAATTAAAACTCCCAGTTTATAATTGAACTTAACTTTCGGTTTTACTTAATTGACTATTATTGGAGTAAATTTTTCAAATGTGGGCGTAGTCGTATTTCGAGTGATCGATAGATCTTCGAAAACGTAATTTTACGCCACACGATCTTTGTTTAAGTGCATCATCGGCACAAAAGTGAAACGAAGACAGCCTCGGTCACTTAATCCGACTGTACAGGTAGGTGGATTGACGCTTGTAAAAGTATGTCAGGAAGAAAAATATCGGCTAGACGCCAAGGCTTGCCCGTTTTGATTTTTTCGTCTCTTTGGACATATTGAATTAAATTTACCAAGAATATTTACGTATATAAATCTCAACGTTTTTAATTTATTAATAAATTAAATATAAATTACAATTAAGTGAAAGGCACATAATGAAAAAATTTTTGCAATAAAATTGTTCAGAAAACGACTAGAAAGCAAATCAAATTGAAATCAATTAAAATGTGAAGAAGCTATAGAATTTATGATTGATTTATGAAATGAAGTCCTGTTAGTTGTAAGTTTCTGCACGAAACATCTACATGTATACCGCCTGTTCACGGGAATATTCTACAATAACTAACTTTTTTATTTAAAGAGATACAAACTGAGTTAAATGAACAAAGTTTAAGTACCTTGCAATGCGCATTTCGCGCAATAAATTATAAAACAAAAGAACATCGTGTTGCTAAGATACAAGCATAATGATTAATTTTTAAAATTGAACACCCAGTATATTTTTATATTTTTAAGTTGCTTTCATTGCCTGCTATAATTAATTATAAAACAATTTTTCTCTAGGATCGCTAGTTATGGAGTTAAAAAAAAACTAATAAAATAATAAAAATCAAAAAGCAAAACAACTGTTGTTATCGATCCTCCCCTTGCAACAATTTGTTTTACAAATGCTTTTTTATCCTTCGGACTGCACCAATATGTCTTATGCATCTTACATCAATAACAATAAAAGAATGATATTATAAATTATTTATTTTCCATTATAAAATTTGCAAAATCATTTTCTCCAAAACTCTTTTAATAACGGTTTTAGAGAAAATTGTCGTATAATTAATTATAGCAGGCAACCAAGCAACTTGAAAATAAAAAAATATACAGGATGTTCAATTTAAAAAATTAATCGTTATGCTTGTATCTTAGCAACGCGATGTTCTTTTGTTTTATAATTTATTGCGCGAAATGCGCATTGCAAGGTAATTAAACTTTGTTTATTTAAGCAAGTTTGTATCTTTTTACATAAAAAAGTTAGCTATTGTAGAATATTCCCATGAACAGGCTGTATTTTAAGTCTACAAATGTGAAGCCACTTCATTCACGTATCGAAAATTCAACATTTAAATGTGATATTTTAATGAGAAAAGGGAAGCAATTAACTGCAGAAGAAGAAGATTTTAATGTACTAAGAAAAGAAGAAAATGAATTAACAACACATATTTTTTTGAACATTTTGTTACATGGAATAAATTCCGATCAACAAGAAATTAAACAAGCTGAATATTTTATTGAAGTTTTGTGGTAATTCCTCTGATTTTTTTCTCACAAAATCTTCAGTCTGATTCTTGCGAAAGGTAACACAGCGACATCTCACGGTCTAAGAAATTATTCGATGTATGAATGAGCATATTGTTGCATCGATAAAACAAGGAATTCTACATTAGTTAATTTGTTGATTTTTGGATTTTTGCTTCGAATATGTGTCTTTCAGATTCTTCAGTTAAGAAAGACTAAGAACTATTATTAAAAAAATCAATTTTGACTGTATGTCACAATAATTAATTTTCAAACGTGATGGGGATTAAAATTGCGATTGAAAGGTCGAAAATTCCGATTCCAAATTCACACAATGGTCATGATGTAAAAATGGTTAAATGACAAATAGATCGGTAGAAACACGATGAAAATAATTGAAATAAATAGAACAATTTAATTTTTAAAATGGCAAATATTGTTTTGAAAATTTTTGTGTTTAAAATCTTTAAATATTGAATAAATTGCTTTATGAGAAGGTTTTCAAAACAAAATTGACATTTCCGCCCAGTTCATTTATTATCACCTGTAATATGGTTATCGGTTCCGACATTGATTGAAACAATACAAAACAGGAAATGTACTAAATGTTCCATTCACATCCTGCATGCCAAACAATTTCAAAAATATTCCACGTGTGTAAACTTTATAAAACTTTTTGTTATCTCAATATTTCAATATGAAAGTCTACTGACATTGTAATCGAGAGTTTATTAAACGAGTGTAATTTTTTACTATCGAACGTAACCTCATAACATTAATAAATTACTTTTAATAACAAAAGTCGAAAGAGGAGCTCCGCGAGAACAATCAATCACCGGATTACAGCTAATAAAAACATTTCGCGTTGCAGTCAGTGTCGGCGCCTACCCCTTGCAATTCCGTACCATCTGTCGCACCAATGCATATTTTTCATTCTTCATTTGATTTTGTATCCTCTCAGTTTTTGAATATTTCATTCCGGAACGCCGAAAGTGATTCCCGTTTCGTGCGTGCGCTCGTTTAACATGACAAAAGCTCGACGCCTGCAGCTTTAAGGAGCCGAGCGCGGAACCTCATCTGCTATGCTAATGCGTTCCAAGAAGTTGGTCGCTGAACAGACGCCAGCTGGCCACTATGAAGTATAAAGAGTACCAACTTCAAGAGTTGCGGACTTGGTGAAGAGTCCTTCCACCCTGAATGCTTAATTAAAAGGTTTCTTTGTGGAAACTTACTTGAACTGCCTAATATTTATTAATCTTATTATAACAACGCAACATGTTACATATTAATATGTAGGTTATTAATGTCATTTTAAATAACTGACAATTTACATCACCTTTCCTTGCTAACGCTTAAACAATGTAAAAATACATTTTTCATTATGACAATTATAGTCAGTTTAAATTTAAGTTTGTGCAATTTAAACGTCCTTAAACATGATGAAAGAAATATTATAAAATAATTTTATGTTGTCATAAATTTAAAATGAATTCCACACCATGCCATGGCCGTCATTGATGAAATAATCCACAGAAAGAAAGAGGAAAACATTTTCTAAACATTGACATAATTCATGCTGGAAAGATAAAACCATTTGATACAAATTTGCCATTTTAAAGGAAGTGTGAGAAAACCGATAAATTAACTCATGTCTTCAACTCTTGTAAATCTATAGGATTCTATAGGATAGTTGTCCTACGGTAGGAAAAATTTATGCAATCTGTCGTTGGTTTCAAAATCCGTAAAGGTAAAGGAATTCCAGTAGGAATTCCGAACGAATGGAATTATCAGAAATCATGTACAAATATAATGCAGAAATCCTACTAAGAAGGAAAGTGTTTATGTAAAATATGTATATCAAGCAATCGTACCAACAACGTTGTAGGATGTTAAATTTATATTTATTTTCATAAATAAATTGAATGATTTGATAGTATATAAGAAGGTCGTTACGTTTTCTGTGAAGATAGAATTATTAATAAATTGTTCAAATTTATGAAATGTTAAAAAAATGATTAATTTTTATTCTAAATACAATTTATTCATGGAGCTTGTTTCAATTTTTACAGCTAATATAAAGTTTACGAAACTCACACTAATCTCTTCCACTTTCTTCAATTTCCTTCATGTGGAAAAAATTTTGCTTATGGATAAATGTGACCTTATGTCAGAACGAATAAACCCGTTGTCATTTTTGTGAAAAAAATTACATAGAATTCTGTTAAATTTTTTCACGTTAATCTTTTATATCAAAGATCTAACAAAACGCAATCAAACTTCAAATAAATCAAATTAATAGATCTCAAGGTCTATGGCTAAAATCTTAGTTACGGATATTATTTCTTAAACGAAATTTACAATTTACAAATTTCTAACTTTGAGCTGATCTTCCAAACGATCTAACCTAAAATGAGATTAACCTAAAATGAGATAAACCCAACCTTAATCAATTCAAAATCAGACTTTTAAAATGACGGAAAAACAAACGCCAAGTTCTAAATCACAATCAACTTACTTCGAACCTTTAGAAATTAATTGGAGCTGGCTTTGATCATTAATAAAACTGTTAATGTTGGGTTCGAGTCATAAAACACAGTTAACAAATTATTATTTTTTGTGTATTTTTTCTGATAAGTTTGTTAATTTGTCGCAATGCTACATTAAAGAAAACTGAATTTATTTAGCAAAGAATTTAATAGTCAATAAATCTCACCCGTATATCTTCTCCAATCGGATAATATAATTAACAAATCGACAATTAAATTAAAGATTCCTAAGAAGTTTCATTTTAGTAAACCAACACACCATCAGTTTATGGAGTTTGTTTTTGAAATAATTTTATATCGACTATATGTACATGGAAGATCAATGGGACTTTTTGCCCGCAGTGTTTATATAGGCCATAAGAAATAACAACAAAGAAAAGAGAAGAAGAAGGCGAAATTTTACCCAAAAATTACAAAAGAAATAGTTACAAATTAATCAGATCTCAAAGACTATACTTTTAAGTTAAATTCTCATTCTTCACTACTATTTTTGTAACTTCGACTTAACAAAATAAAACATAACCTACTAGGAAAATAAAATTCCATAAAAATATAGATGATTACTTGGCCCTTTTTATAAAAAAAAATCGGAATTTCCGTTCCAAAATATTTAGAAATTAATATAAGAAATAAATAAGAAAAAATGGTTTTCAGAACCATATAAATTAATTGATCGAAAGCAAAAAATTAATAAAGTTATTACCTAATTAATGATAAATTAATGAGTGTCTTAATTAGTAACTGGATATTCGGGAGGAAAATTATTTTAAGACCACCAAACCTTTTCTATAGATAATGTAGAATGTCCACGATTAATTCCTTTTGGAAATTTCAATTCAATTCAATAGTAAAATTATTGGGAAATTATTCGTTTAAATATTCGTGTGCGTTTTCACTTTTACACTTTTAGATTTTAGATTTAAATTTCGTGTAAAAACTATGAAACGCTTTTGTTTCATCATCAAATTTAAGCAAAAATAAAAAAATAAAATTACTACTCGTTGTAGCGCCATTTCTAAGTTATAAACATGTTGGAGTGGGAAAATTAGAAATTATAATTATGCATAACACATTAGACAAGATGTACAACGGTTTATACAAATCTACCATTAAATCTTACCTTCGTGAATTTCACATTTACGTCACATCAGAATACGTATACATCTCCTGGCCATAATCCATCAAACGTGTCCTCACATTGTAAAGACCCTGGTGCACATATACGCGTTAAAACATGCACAACACACATAAGATTTATTGAGGTATTGTTATTTACGCTTTTTTCCTTCTTTCGAATGTGACATTCGCCTCAAATTTGCGTGATCGATTGTGAGAAAAACCCGCAGTCGGTCCAGAAACGCAACACCCTGTCGTTGTTACGTAACTGATTTATTAATTTATTATTGCATGTAAGTGTGTCTTGGAGTTTAACGTAACATAGCGGAATGAATGACGAAGAATGACTGAACTCTACTAATGCCAGTGCCATCATCAACTGCTAATTTAGAAACCCTTTTAAACGAATTATACTCCCGCTTCACTAATGTGCTTTTGTGTTGATGTAAGTCTAACTCATATAATGTATCATTACTATAGATGTTTTCATTTTGAAAGCAATCAAGTAATAATCGACGATGTCTTGTGGGTTTTGTTATTTTTTTTTTACGCGACGTGTACTCGCAAAATAATATATAAATTTACCACAGTCGTAAATATGTTCATGTAAACTTTCATAGTTTTTAAAATTGAAAGATCGAAGCAAAAAATTCAAATTGTAAAAATTTTAATATTTCGGTTTGTCCAAAATTTTGAAAGACAAAAATAGCCCGACAAATTTAACGAACATATTAAAGGAGATTTAAAAAAAAAAAGTTGTATAAGTACATACATAAAATAGATTGCACAGAGAAGAATTTTGTATTTTCCATACTTCCAAAATTTATAAATAAAGGGCATCAACACATACATGTGTTGTGTACTGCAGAGCCAGATTGTTTATAAATCTGTATAAAAGGAAAGGAAAATTTCAATGAAATGCAAAAGTAAAACAAGGAAATAAATTGTAAACTTCATGAATATTTGGAGAGGAAAGAAGAAAAATTTCTTAGCCAAGAAGCAGTTCTGAGCTTTTCCTTACTCAACAAATCGATCCCACATAAACTTAAAATTTTTATTTAATGTTCTATAATAATAATCACCATAATCTACAACATTGGAACATATTTAAATATTTTCTTATAACGTAATAAAACCATCAAATGATTGTAACAACGCCCAATTAAATACCACATCATATGTCTAATGATCTCCGAATATGTAAATTTAAATATTGTGTACATAATGACCGTGGCGTGCTTTTCGGTATGTGAATTAATTAAGTTAAAATTTTAATTATCAGCTGAAAAAATATAGTGATTATCGTAAGTGATGTTGCTATCAGCATAAAATTTTATTAAATTGTTTTGTCTTTACAATGTTATGAATGGATATAATTTTTGAAGTTTGTTATTATTGCTATTTAAACGAATTTAATTTTGTTGTTAAAATATGAATAAAAATAAATTTTAATATCTTGGCATTTATTTGTTTATTAGGTACGCCAAATTGTTAAAGTTTAGAGATTTCATATAATTATAAATAATTTTCATTGCTAACTGAAACTTCATACAAAAAAATATCTAACTCTATATAAAACACACAGCAAGGAAAAATACAAGAATTATTTGTCTTCGAAGTTAATTTTTCGAATCTTTTGTGAGCTTTTACGATATCATTAATTACACTGGTTTACAAATTTAAAAAAAAATTCTGTACATTAGGTGTCACTATATTTTTTTTGTGTACTTTGGCCTGCCAAACTCAAAAATTGTATTAATTTTTTTGTATGGATACGTTTTCGAGATATGAAATTTTTAACTTTTTCATGTTTTTTTTCGGAGGTAGTTTGACTATATGAAGCATATCTCGAGTTAGAAACGTCCAATTTCGCCGTTCGGCACATCAAATTAAAGATAATCGAATCACAAATAAATGTTATAAATATTGTTTTTCAGTCGTTTCAGTAGTTTCAGTGCAATGGTCCATCATATGACAAAAAAATTTTTTTTTTGGCCGAAATCAAAATCGATAATTTAATCTATCGCGGAGAAAATGTATAAATCGTGGAAATATAACCAGTTTCTTGTTTTTTACGTAGAGATTGCAATTTTACGAAGAGAAAAAGTTATTTAGGATGAAAATCTATGTAGAAATGCCGAAGTTATGATCAATTATATATGAAAGCACCAAAATTCAATGTTTTTTTTATTTTTGTATTTTTGTATTTTTTCCTTATTTATAGCGTATAACTACGTTTATTTTTATTGTACTCTTTCAGTATTGTCCTCTGTACATTTTGAAATCAGTTTCTCTTATGAGGAACCAGATATAATCTCATTCCCTCATCCCAAAATCCCTGGTAGCGCCGCTCAATGGTCATTTCTTTGTGGAATCTCTCATGATGTTCGTCGTTAACGTCACGAAGACTCTCCGGGGGGGAATCAGGTGAGAATGCAGAAAATGAATCTTCAGAGATATATTTACGCCTATTGGAGAAAAAAAAATGAATGACATATAATTATTTTTTTCCCGGAGAATCGCGGTGACGTTAGTGACGAGCATGGTGAGAGGTTCCACCGAGAAATAAAGATACTGAGCAGCGCTACCAATGATGATAGGGTCAAGGAATGATGGGAGATTATATCTGATGCCTCATATGAAAAACGGATTCCAAAATAAAAAGAATAAAAATCAGGAGCCAAAATTATGTCTAATAATCTTATATTATATTGAAATAGTACAATGAAAATAAATGGAATGAATAAAACTGCATTATACGCTATAAATAAGGAAAAAATACAAAAATTGAGAAAAAATTGAATTTGAGTGCTTTCACATATAATTGATCATAACTTCGGCATTTTTACATAGATTTTCATTCTAAATACCTTTTTCTCTTCGTAAAAGTGTAAACTATATGTAAAAAATAAGAAACTGGGTATATTTCCATGATTTATACTTTTCCTCGGCGATAGATTGAATTATCGGTTTTGATTTTGGGCAAAAAAAAAATTTTTTGTCGTATGATGGCCTATTGCACTGGAACTACTGAAGCGACTGTAAAACAATATTTATTAAACAATATATATACATTTATTGGTGATTCGATTATGTTTAATTTGATATGCCGAACGGCGAGATTGGTCGTTCCTAACTCGAGATATGCTTCAAATAGTCAAACTACCTCCGAAAAAAAACAAGAAAAAGTTAAAAAATTCATATCTCGAAAACGTATCCATACAAAAAAAAATTAATGCAATTTTCGAATTTGGAGGGCCAAAGTACACAAGAAAAATATAGTGGCACCTAGTGCACAAAATGGCTGTAATAATAAAAAAAATAATAATAATTAAACAATAATTATTGTTCACTTGTTTATAAGTAAATGTTAAAAATTAACTAACACAGAATGACAATTAATAGTTTGAAAAGATAACTTAAGAGTATGGAAATTAGAGTCGAAATTAATCCACATTGCAATTATTAGCTGATAACTTTTAATTTCTATACAGAAAACAGTTGAACATCGATTAGGCGAGAATTGACATTCAACTGTTAATAATGGCACGTCCACAATTAATTGTTAATAATTAAAAAATTCGGGACGATTTTTGTACAGGTTGTTTATAAATCGCGCGCTATAAATCCCAGGCTATAAGTTTGCTCTCAAAGTTTCGTATTTTTTAAAAATTTTAAACGTGACATCTTAATAAATAGCTAAATCGATTCCTAACTCGGTCTACTATTTTTGCACACCGGTAATTCAACAAATGTTTTATAAACGAACACCCTGTATATATTTACATATTTTAAATGGGCGATTAAAATTGTTTACACACGCGTCGCAACGCGCGCAGATTTCTAGATTTAAAAAATCATATTTTTCAATAGTAAGCCATGACGACAACTCAATAACAAAAGATATAGAAATTAAAAACAATTTTTTTTATGTGTTTCAAAGTGCATCGAATTATCCCAACAAACGTTTTATAACAGCTATTTTTAAACGTTGTTGATTGCACAGTTGATCGATGTCAACAGTTGACGTTGTCAATTCTTAAAATTTGTAATTTCTGTAATTATTTTTTGATTCTGCTTATTTAATTTCCAATATTGAATTTCGCAATTTACATTAAACAAAAGACGATCGCATTATAGTTGACTATAAACTCAAAATTCGTTTAAAATGGACAGTTAAGTTAATACATAACAATTGGCATACACTTTAGAGAATTTATTTCTGAACAGTTAACAGTTAAATTGGACAGTTTTCGCTAAACAAGAACAGTTAATTAACAGATGATAGTTATTATTAATTTCACACAAATAAAGTCGTATATCTTTAATGGTTAGCTGTCAACTATCAATAATTCGAATCAATTACTGATATAACTTATGATTAATTGAACAGTCATGTATAAATTTCAAACAAGTTTTGTGCATCAATTATTTTTTTTTATCCATAACTGACAACACTAACTGTGGTAATCGAACTGATTTTAACAATTTAACAAAAGAAATAACGAGGAGGGTTTGACGGTTTGTCACATTTGAAAACCCGTTTTTAAATTAAGAAAACCGGAGATTTCATTATGTAAATTAAATTATTATGTAAAAATTAATTTTAAACTTATTTGATTTCCTATTCATTCTATGCAAAATTTAAATACTGAAATAAGTTTGAAATTATTATATACTTTAGAAGAACGAATTCAAGAAATAAGGCAAGTAGAATTAGCAACTCTTTTGCTGTATTTGCAAAACCCACAAAACATTTCTAGTTCAGCGAAGAAATCTAGTGTACTTTCTTTAGCTTCAAAAACCGAAATTATTAAGTTATCTGGAAATATATTGTCTAGAATATTTCCAAATTCTTATGTGGAAACCGTATCTAATGAAGAGCAAATCGAAGAAACTACTCATCAAAATAATGCTTTTTTAAGCTACGGAAAAATAAATTCATAAGTTTCTTCAAGACCCTGAAGAAAAACTTACAAATCCAAAGACACTGAAAGCTGAATTTTCATTATTTGAGGCAACGAATAAAAGAACAGAAAACTTAGATTTGTTATTTGATGCCCTGAAAACTATAAAACCAGGCTCAGTAGCTAGTGTACGAGTATTTTCAATTTCAGGCAATATTGTGTCCAAAATAAGAACAAGACTTAGCCACCGTTCAGTGGATATTTTAAGTTTTTTAAAATCCTATTTTCTTAGGAGAAATTAAAATTAGTGAAAATAATGCAAATATTATTTGAAATTTTTGTTTGGGTTTTCGTTATTTTGTGTAAGTAATATGTAATCCTTAATTTTATTTTATATTTTGACTTTGACTTATAAATTAATATAATATAATATTATAATAAATATAAATTAAATAAAATATTTTTCCCTATTCCATTTTTTTTTTGACAAAAATTCGAAAACCGGTTTTTCAAAAAGTAGGTTTTTATAGAAACCCTAATAGCGAGCATCAACTGTCAACTGTTACATTATTTTTTTAACAGGATAAGGAATATTAATATTATTATATGAATTAAAACCGAGTTGTTAAATATTTTAACAATGGAATTTAATCAATCAATTTGTCCCATTTTATTAGTTTGTTATTTTATTTTCGAATTTCATCCATCATTCAAAATTCACACAAACAACAACAAACAAACATTCATAAAACCATCGTAAACCACGCGTTGCAATCGTTAGTTTCACTAATGTGTTGACGACGCCTCGCACGGCCACCTACGATCGTCAACAAATCTAAATCCGAAGGTGACTGTTGAAATTACAATAATTTTATTGGATGTTGCGCGTGACGTCACGGGCCATTCGTCTGTTCGCTCCATTTAAATCACGCGATCCAAGTTGGCACGTTTCGTGACTTAGGGGAGGAAATTTGGCGCGTTCATTTTCGCTTTTTCGTCGAACGACGAACGGCCGCCACGAAAAAGGAACGATAAAATGTTACTTTCTGTGTGATTTTGTGTTTCAATACGAAAACAAAAAAATTTTGTGTTTCATTTGAAACAATTGTTGATTGTAATTTGGAATATTTTATAAACAATGTATAGTAATTAATCTTTATGTCAAAAATAATTGGCCATATTTGTCAACCGAACCCAATCCAACTTAATGAAAGAAAAATTTTACATTTTTTAATATACAAAAAAAATTATTTATAAATTCCGCATTGGAAACATAAAATTGTTCGATTGCCGAAATTGGGATAATTTATGTTTCACATCAGAAAAAAATAATGTAGTTATTAATAGATACTTAATACAACCCTGTCTACAACAAAAATTTTAATCCGTGCGATTTTATTTGATTGTTTTTAAATAATTAGCGCAATTGTTTTAAAAAATGTGTTTTGCTAATTGCTCTTCTGTTTCTTATTATTTGCCTCTTTATTATCAGGTACTCGATTAGATTTCGATAATTCGAACGAAATTTTTAAAATTAAAGTTTCATTAAGTAATTTTAAAAAATCGTCTTTCAACTGAAAGCTGTGAATGTGAAAAAAAATTCAAGAAATTTTTTTTCAAAACTTTTGAAATAATTTCTCGAAAAACTCGTAATTTAAAAGTTTCATAAAGATACTGAAAAATTTTAGGATTTGTCTTAATGTTGGGTTCGGGTTTAAAATTTCGAAACACACAAATGTAATAATTTCTTTAAAAAAATAAAATTCGAAAAAAAATTCTGTTTTTAAAATAGAAAATCACTAGAATTTATAAAAAATTTTAGGAAATAATAACTTTCAACTAATAAAACTGAATATGAAAAAACATATTTTTTAAAATTTGAAATAAGTAGTTAATTTTCTTTTAAAAAAACACTTAAATCCTAGCTTCACAGATATTCACAAATTTTAATTTTTTCTTAGCGTTGGGTTTTTAATTACGAAATTATTTTCTTTTCTCAAAAATAGTAGGCATATTGTTAAAAAAATAAAACAATTCCAATAAGAGTTTTTTCTTTCATTTTTTTTTAATTTAATGCTTGGAAAAATCGAATTAAAAAAGAATTACAATTTTTTAAATTTTTATTGTTATAGTTTTTTTTGCTGATTTTTAGTATTTGTTTCTTAAAACACGCTCATACCTTAGGTATATCCTAAAAGTTTTATAAAATATACTACAAATTTCACTTTTTCTTAAGAAGTAGCAGTAGTAGTGTTTCTGCCTGCTTTTGCTTTTATGTCCTGATTTGTTTTTATTCTTTTGTTTATGATTTGTTATTATAGTCAGTTTATTTGTATTGTTGTCGTATTTGTGCGGTTTTATAAATTTTTACTTTGTTATTATAATTAAATGTCTTATTTTCTTCCAAAAGCTTCAAAAAAGATATTGACAAATTTTAAGTTTGATCTAGGTGTTGGGTTCGGGCCCATTTTGTCTTGAAATAATTTTTAAAAACTCGTAATTTAAAAAGTCCATGTATTGAAAAATTTCGGAGCAGTTTTTTTCAAAAATAACTAATAATTTCTTAACAAAATTTTAATTCAAAAAAAAAATTCAAAAAAATTCTATTTTCAAAAGAGAAAAATATCGACATTAAAAATTTGTAAAAATTTAGAAAAAAGTCTACTCAATTTTCAACAAAAAAAAGACTCGGAATGTGATTTTTTTTTACAATTTGAAATAGTTAATTTTTTCCAAAAGCTTCACAGATACTGACAAATTTTAAGTTTTTTCTTAGTGTTGGATTTATAATTTCGAAATCCATTTTTGTCTCAAAAATAATACCTAACTTTCTTAAAAAAATTGAAACAATTCCAAGAAAGAGCTAATACAAAATTCTTTCAGTTTTGAAATTTAATTTAGAAAAATCGAATCACAAAAGAATTAAAATTTTTTATTTTTGTTGGTATCGACGCTGCAAATGTAATTTGATGTTGTTTTGTTTTTTTTTTATTGACTATAGTATAGTATTTATTTTTGAAACATTCATAACCGAAAAGTTAAAAAAAATATTTTTAAAAATTTAATTTTTTTAAGTAGCAGTGTTTTTGTCTTCTTTTGTTATTATTTCTTTTACTATGATAGTTTATTTGTCGTGTTTTCGTTTTCTATTGTTATTCTATATTTGTTT